>JAWZYV010012115.1:0-198225 GCA_038373885.1 Cheiracanthium punctorium
CTGTATAGATTTTAGTATGCGGAGAGCTTGCAGTTTTTTTTTTTATTTTTTATAGGGCTACAAAAAATTATTCTTATACATTGCGGCCTATACACTCAAATTATTTGAAGTACACTAGTGTCTGAATACTACATTTGATTGAGCTGATTAAATTTATTTAAATGCTTGGTAAGGATCAAGAGTTCGCAAAGTCAGTGGAGTTATTCCAGTTTTTTTCTTAAGTATAAAATGAACTGCCGAAAGTAAGCTAATAATATTTTTTCACCCTCTCTGAAAACTGTCTCAAACAAATAAAAGGTTCTATAAAGAACCTTTTATTTTGTTTGAGATTCATAGAGGGGGAAAAGAAATCCAATGTACAATTTTAGTATGACAAATTTCAGGGAACCAAGATCAGATTTGTAATTTATTAAGATTTTTTTTTTATGACTTTATGATAGTAAAAATTACTTTTTCATATTTTAAGATTTTCTTTTGCAAAAAAAGCAGTCATAAGTTAAACACTTATTTTAAAACTCATTAAAATTAATAAAATTCAATTTATTAATAGGAATATTGCATATTAATTCGCAAACCTTTGTGAAATAAAAAGAGGGGTTACTGAATATTTTCCCCGAAATATACTGAAATGTTACACATCTATTCACCTTTTATCTGGAAACCTTTGCAAAAAAAAAAATTGGAAAATATTTAAATATTTTTCCAAAATATGCAGAAACATTTATAAATACTGTACCCGCCTAGTGCAGAAACGTTCCTGCAATTTTAAAATACAAGAGCTGCCCCATATTTTAAGGTAACACTTCCGATTCTTTTTTTTTTTTTTTTACAGTGTAGCTAATAATTTTAGTTAACTAATTTTGTAACTTTTAAGTCTAAATGGTTTGGATTTTTCCGAGAATACCAGGCGTCACTACCTATGCTAGTAGTAAAGTGTATGTGTGGTTCCAGATAATTTTGAAAACTCTGTTGCTACACATTTGGGAAAAAAAAAATGCAAAATAGCTACAATAGCATTCAAAATCAGATTATTTTTTAATGCACCATTTAATGCTCTATTTGTTTTATATTTATGCATTTTCATTTATTTTCAAGAGTTTTTCTAGAAGTGACTTTCATTTAATGGTTCAATTTAACAACTTATGGCAACAATGCATTCTTGTAACTGTAGTGTTTAAAATAGAATCTGAAATGAGTTATTTTTAATTTAAGTGAACAAGATTAAAAGTATTGAGTGTAGTTTTCATTAATACAGCAAAACTTGGATAACTCGAGCATGATCAATTCAAAATTTCAACTTTGAATTATTCAAGTTTGACTATATAAATAAGAATTATTATTATTATTATTTTTGCAAGAAGATCGCTTTTGTGTCGCTTTCTAAAATGTGTAGTTCAAAAATGAACCCTAGCAGAGCAGAGAAAATGCTCTCTGATGTTGGATAATTCCTCATTTGTTTTTCACTATTATGATACCTATGCTTAAATTTTTATCCCGCAATTTAGTGCCAACTATTTATAAAACAATTATTTAGTTGCCAGATTCTAACCAAAGAAAAAAAAAACAGTAAATAAATAAAATAAGCGTGAACTAAAGGAAAATAAAAAGTGAAATTTTCAGCATTTGTTTTCTCCCCCCATATTTTTCTCTTTGATCTGCTGCTGAGTTCAACAATGTTTCATTATACTGGAAATCGAATACTTTGTGTATTTCTAAAATGATAGGAAAAGTGTAAAATTCCCTCATTTTCTTTCTCCTTTTTATCTAAGGAGACAGACTGCAGGTTGTCAAGCTCTGCTATAGATAATTTTTTGCTTTAGAGCTCTAATGGCATGTTTATAAATGATATGTAAAAATTTTCATTACAAATACACTCATCCTCCTATCTTTTCATGGGAAAAGAATGCTTATTTCTCTTGTTGAAGTAAGTGGGGCACATGATGCGGGTGCTGTGCTAAAGGGGGTGCCAAGATCAATTATCGCTCCTTGGGAGGGGAACCCTAATTAAGGTTTGCCCCAGGTGTCGTATACAGTAGTTGCGGCTCCGGTAAGTACTCGTGTTCTTGAAACAGCTCTCAATTATTACTCACACAGAATGTTTAATTCAGACCTTTAATATTTTAATTTACTGTTGAACTGAAGAGTTATTTGTGTCTATTAAGATTATTTTAAAGTATGAGTATACTTATATCTCTAGGTACAGATTTTGAACACAAAAAGTTCAGATTCAGTGATTAAAAAAAGAAAAATCAATTTTTATTCTTGTCAGAAATATTTCTAATTTTGTTTATCAGTAGTTTAATATACACAAAAAGTTAAGTAAATGAACTAAGCACTTTTACATGTCATCATAAGGCCACCAACAGTTATGCTGGTAACGTTACTTATTTATAAAATATGGCTACTTTTACAGAAAGATTTTACATTCTGGGAACATTTTTCTGCCAGTTTTTCTCTTAATTTACAGAAATAGTATTTTTAGTTATTTCCTATATTACTATTATATTTCTCCAAATGTTTAAATGTTTTTTATACATATATTTAAAAATTTTAATACATTTACAAAAATATAATAGTAATAATAAAATAAATATAATACCAGACTACTTACTGGTATTATATTTATTTTATGTATTACTATTATATTTTTGTAAATTTATTAATTTTTTTTAAGTATCTGTATAAAAAAATTTAAACATTTGGAGAAATATGATAGTAATATATGAAATAACTAAAAATACTATTTCTGTAAATTAACAGAAAAAACTGCAGCAAAATGTTCCCAGAATGTAAAATCTTTCTGTAAAAGTAGCCATATTTTATAAATAAGTAACGTTACCAGCATAACTGTTGGTGGCCTTATGATGACATGTAAAAGTGCTTAGTTCATTTACTTAACTTTTTGTGTATATTAAACTACTGATAAACAAAATTAGAAATATTTCTGACAAGAATAAAAATTGATTTGTCTAGTTTTTAATCACTGAATCTGAACTTTTTGTGTTCAAAATCTGTACCTAGAGATATAAGTATACTCATGCTTTAAAATAATCTTAATAGACACAAATAACTCTTCAGTTCAACAGTAAATTAAAATATTAAAGGTCTGAATTAAACATTCTGTGTGAGTAATAATTGAGAGCTGTTTCAAGAACACGAGTACTTACCGGAGCCGCAACTACTGTATACAACACCTGGGGCAAACCTTAATTAGGGTTCCCCTCCCAAGGAGCGATAATTGATCTTGGCACCCCCTTTAGCACAGCACCCGCATCATGTGCCCCACATACTTCAACAAGAGAAATAAGCATTCTTTTCCCATGAAAAGATAGGAGGATGAGTGTATTTGTAATGAAAATTTTTACATATCATTTATAAACATGCCATTAGAGCTCTAAAGCAAAAAATTATCTATAGCAGAGCTTGACAACCTGCAGTCTGTCTCCTTAGATAAAAAGGAGAAAGAAAATGAGGGAATTTTACACTTTTCCTATCATTTTAGAAATACACAAAGTATCCGATTTCCAGTATAATGAAACATTGTTGAACTCAGCAGCAGATCAAAAGAAAAATATGGGGGGAGAAAACAAATGCTGAAAATTTCACTTTTTATTTTCCTTTAGTTCACGCTTATTTTATTTATTTACTGTTTTTTTTTCTTTGGTTGGAATCTGGCAACTAAATAATTGTTTTATAAATAGTTGGCACTAAATTGCGGGATAAAAATTTAAGCATAGGTATCATAATAGTGAAAAACAAATGAGGAATTATCCAACATCAGAGAGCATTTTCTCTGCTCTGCTAGGGTTCATTTTTGAACTACAAATTTTAGAAAGCGACACAAAAGCAATCTTCTTTCAAAAAAAATAATAATAATAATTCTTATTTATATAGTCAAAGTTGAAATTTTGAATTGATCATGCTCGAGTTATTCAAGTTTTGCTGTATTAATGAAAACTACACTCAATACTTTTAATCTTGTTCTCTTAAATTAAAAATAACTCATTTCAGATTCTATTTTAAACACTACAGTTACAAGAATGCATTGTTGCCATAAGTTGCTAAATTGAACCATTAAATGAAAGTCACTTCTAGAAAAACTCTTGAAAATAAATGAAAATGCATAAATATAAAACAAATAGAGCATTAAATGGTGCATTAAAAAATAATCCGATTTTGAATGCTATTGTAGCTATTTTTTTTTTTTTTTTTTTTTTTTTTCCCAAATGTGTAGCAACAGAGTTTTCAAAATTATCTGGAACCACACATACACTTTACTACTAGCATAGGTAGTGACGCCTGGTATTCTCGGAAAAATCCAAACCATTTAGACTTAAAAGTTACAAAATTAGTTAACTAAAATTATTAGCTACACTGTAAAAAAAAAAGAAAAAGAATCGGAAGTGTTACCTTAAAATATGGGGCAGCTCTTGTATTTTAAAATTGCAGGAACGTTTCTGCACTAGGCGGGTACAGTATTTATAAATGTTTCTGCATATTTTGGAAAAATATTTAAATATTTTCAAATTTTTTTTTTTGCAAAGGTTTGAAGATAAAAGGTGAATAGATGTGTAACATTTCAGTATATTTCGGGGAAAATATTCAGTAACCCCTCTTTTTATTTCACAAAGGTTTGCGAATTAATATGCAATATTCCTATTAATAAATTGAATTTTATTAATTTTAATGAGTTTTAAAATAAGTGTTTAACTTGTGACTGCTTTTTTTGCAAAAGAAAATCTTAAAATATGAAAAAGTAATTTTTACTATCATAAAGTCATAAAAAAAAAATCTTAATAAATTACAAATCTGATCTTAGTTCCCTGAAATTTGTCATACTAAAATTGTACATTGGATTTCTTTTCCCTCTCTATGAATCTCAAACAAAATAAAAGGTTCTTTATAGAACCTTTTATTTGTTTGAGACAGTTTTCAGAGAGGGTGAAAAAATATTATTAGCTTACTTTCAGCAGTTCATTTTATACTTAAGAAAAAAACTGGAATAACTCCACTGACTTTGCAAACTCTTGATCCTTACCAAGCATTTAAATAAATTTAATCAGCTCAATCAAATGTATTCAGACACTAGTGTACTTCAAATAATTTGAGTGTATAGGTCGCAATGTATAAGAATAATTTTTTGTAGCCCTATAAAAATAAAAAAAAACTGCAAGCTCTCCGCATACTAAAATCTATACAGTGTGCAAGACAGTGACCAATAATATGCGTACCTAATTGAGCAAGCACTCTTTAGATGCTACTACACTTTCAAGAATTTGTGCCATAATGTATAAGAATATTTAGTAGCACTGTACAAAACATCTGTGCTCTACCCACACCAAAATCTATACAGGTTGTGTGACTGTGACCTATGAACTTTTATTAAAATGCACCATTTAGGCACTAGCGCACTATAAATGATTTGCATCTGTAGGCCGTTATGTATGAGAATTTTTTTTTTTTTTTTTTTTTTGCAACCCCGTGAACAGTGATCGCAACAACACCTCTAGATGTGAATATTTCACACCTTAGAAATTTTGGAATGTGTGTTTTTACACATTGTTTTTCCATATAAAATTAGGTATATTTTAATAAATAATTATGATTTGCTGATTTTAAATTTAAAAAATCAATTTTTGTACTAGTTTTTGTTGAATTGACATTTATGTACCTAGATATAAAATCAGTTATTATTTATGTGTCAAATGCTATTTAATTATGTATTTGAAAATTTAGCATGTTCGTTGTTTTAATTACTTGTTTGGAACAGAAAATACTTCTAAAAAGGTTAAGGAGTATTTTTACTCATCTGAAAAAATCCTAGATGGATCACTGCCCATGAACAAATTATCAGCTCTATGCACATCAAAATCTATGCAGGTCATGTGATCGAAACCTATAACATACATAACCAATTAGCACTCAATTGAATGCATCATTCAGACACCAGCACACTTCAGACACTAACACACTTAGGCCTATAGATTGAAATGAAGAATTTCTATCCATAGGCCATAAATTTTTTTTGTAGCCCTGTAAAAAATTTTAAGTCATATATACACCAAAATCAATAACGTTTTCTCAATCGAATGCACCATTTAGGAGCTATCGTGTTCACTCATACACACACAGATACATGCTCAAAAAGTTAAAACAGATGAAAAAAAATTTTCTTAGTAAAAGTTTTCAACAAATTATATATGCCATAAAGTATTTTATTTTAGAAAAGTAGTATATACATTACAAATTATCTTTTCTAAACATTCATAAGTAAGGCAATACAGATACACGGGACTTCTCTCTGCAAGTAAATTGATACATTTCCTGAAAAAAAGAAAAAGTAAAATCAGATACATTTTAAAATATATTTGATAAATTTGCTGGACGATTCCACCATTATGTGTGCGACATCTGTAAACTGCTTTTCTTAACTCCTTTTTCATAACTCAGCATTGAAAAATCAAGTATCAATATTATCTTGCTTCACATCCTTTTATAAAATGAACATATACACAATAAATATAATTATCTGCAACATTTTATATTTATTAATTTTATAAAATTTGTAACATGTGTGAAAACTTATGGGTAACACACAGACATTGGAACTGTCCTGCTCAGCAAACTCCTAAATAAAAAAAAAAAAATTCATTTTTATACTCTATGACACTATAGGTTCCCGACCGTATGATTATGTCTTTGGTTATAGTGGGGAGCAGCAAATTTTGTTCACTAATTTGATTTGATTTGAAGTCACCCCTGCAGGGAGGGCGAGATTTTGGAGATTTAAGGCGAAGAGCCGTTATCTCACTTGTTCTGGAGTTCGTACACTATATCCAAAGTTCTGATGTCCAATAACAATAAAACAATACTTAACTAGAAAATAGAATTTTATACAAGTACTGAATGTTTATTACGTAAATCAAACATAATGGATTGCATTTATAAGTCTAGAACTAGTTAAGTAAAATAAACACAATTAATCGCATTTATGGAAATAATGTATATTCCATTCAGTTGGAAAAAGGAGCTGTCGCTTTTAAGATATATTCATTGAGGATGGAAAATGAAATCGTCTTAAGTCAAGACGAAATTTCAACTTTTAGTTCACTTTTGTTAATGAATGCTTTTAAAGGATAGGATGGATTGCAGCATTGAAAAAGTTATGACCCCCTCCCCCCCTAGTTTAATATAATCAACTTAGTCTAGACACTGGCAATTCACCTGTACAGTGGTCACCACTTATTTAGGTTAGTGGTTTATCCTGTGAGCCGCTTATTCTGGTCAAAATTGTTATGAACAGAACAAACAAAATGGCCAAACAGCACTGTCCACCGTTTACCTCGGTAGTGAGTGCTGCTTTATCCAGTTAAGTAATCTGGAGATTAGGTAAAATTTCGACGCAATTAGCTTTTAGGGTCAGCCAGTCAAAGATGACTCATATTCGTGTGGAGGTGTTACAATAATTCAATCAAAACAATTGTTAATACACTTAATAGAATTTTAATAAAAATAATGATCAATTTGACACCCTGAACGAATCAGGCACCCGATGATGATGACAATGGTGTGCACCTGAACCACATGAGTAGATTCGCTGAACACTACAAACATTTTATGTAGAGTATTTGAGGAGAACAACGTAAATGGTTACCTCTTTTCATCACTAAGTTAAATTCAGTTTGCGCTAAAATACAATATACCCTTAAAACAGCCTTTAATCTCAGATTTCCCCCCCAAGAAGTTGTAATAGTTATTTTTTTTTTCTTTATTCTTAAATAAATATGTTCATATGTCAAACTATTGAATAATATAGTTTATATATTTTGCTTTAATTCACAAATTTTTTTATCTTAAATATTTCATACTTTGTGTCTCTTACTTTTACTTTGGTCCCGCCGTTTATTTCGGATTTCGGTTACTCCAGCCAGTTTCAATCCATTTCGATGTAACTGGAATAAGTGAGGACCACTGTATTTCGGAACAGGAGCTTGATAATCTTTCTCTCTACTTGAACACTAAAGAGACACTCTTCATGGGAATAGAACAACATTACCCCTACTGTACAAAAATTTTTAAGTTCACTATAACGGAAGTCGTGGTTCATTAAAACTGAAAAATGCTATGTGCATTTCTAATGTATGTGAGTCAGGACTAAGGAAATGTGTTCACTATAGCTGAAAGTTCTCTATATCCGGAGTTGACTGTACATATAAATTAAAAAAGCCACAGCATTCTCTGTGTATAAGTTCTAGGGACTTACGGAGTCTTTCGCTGACATTTTTCCTTTTTAGATAATGTAACAAAATAATGAAAGCATTTACAAGTCTAACATAGGCATAAAGAGGGGTTCACAAGTATGATTAAGGATTTAAAAAAGGCGGTTCTGGAACCCAGCGATTCAGAAGAAAGAAAAAAAAAAGTTTACAATATACGCTATAGCACTTCAGCATGATCTCTGCATACGAAATTACCAAAAGCTTAATATGTGGTATGATCCAAAAGTTTAGGGACAACGTGTAAAATTCTTTACCCTGAATAGTTCACATCACCGAAGTACTACATCCACCTTCAAAGTAGTCACCTTGGGCGATGATACACTTCTGCCAACGTTCGTATAATTTCTGGAAGCCATTTTCCTCAACCTCCCATAAGGTTTTTTGCAAAGCTGCTTTCATCTCTTCTGATGAAACAAAACAACATCCCTGTATTATTTTTTTTTTAATTAATGAGAACAGGTAAAAATCACATAGGGCTAGTCGGGTGAATAAGGGAATGGGAATAACCTGGGTACTTATAGACTTTGTCAATTAAATCACCCAATATTGTCATTAGTTATTCTTTTTGTTCAGTAATCAACAATCGAGGGACAATGTGCTGGGACACTTGGTGTATGTTGAGATCTTCCATTGGAATGCACTGGCAACTTGTATATAAGTGTCTAGACTCTGCGATTTCTACAAGTGTTTGACGACGATCTTTTCAAACACATTCAAGACACCAATAAAACATTTTCTGTATTCCATGAAGTCGAAAGTCGGCCAACATTGTCCAACGATTCTCGGCCCTCTTTAAAATGCAGATGCCATTCATAAACCATGGATCTCGTTATGGTAGATTCATCATACACATTTCTTAGCATTTCCAAAGTCTCTATTGGTGTCTTACCTAACTGTTGACAGAATTTAATGATACAGCACTGCTCAAGAAAAGCCAATTTTCTTATGTCACCAAGCTAAGACAACTGACTTTGGAAGGTAACAGCTGTGAGTGTTGTTCGTCCGCATGACATGGGATAAATCAACTCAGTCAGGTAGGGGTAGGTTGGGAGAATCCTTTCCAAGCAATTTAACTTTAGGTACTTGCTTTCGCCACATCATCAGGAATAACCACAGTCCCGGAATTTTTGGATCATACTATGTATAAGCTAATATAAAGCTTTCAGCATAAAATGCACACATAATCAATACTCTCCTTAATTGTCATTTTAATTGTAAATAAAATATAACTTTTCAAATTTGTAATTAAATACTAAATAAAGATTAATTAAAATTCATAGGTAAAACACACAACAGTATATTATATGTAAAACTAAAAAATCTTGGTCATGAAAAAATACCTTTTACAAAGTTAAACACTAATAGCAGCATACTTATATTTTGCAATATTAATAATTTAATAAATATGCTATGATAAATGTAATTAATCTGGTAACTATGCTTAATCGCATCATGCTTTGAGTTTTACAAAACATATTTAGCAGTTTTTCGAAATTATGTTTCTAATTGAGGATCAGAAAAAAATCCTCCTATCCCCACCCCACCCGATAAAGAAAAGTAGAAAACCATGTCAAGTAGTGTTACCCAGTAGAAAAGTCTGCATTTCTGTAATATTATTAAATATATTAGAGATTATTTTTCACTCATCTTAAAATTCAATGACCTAGGATATTTTATAATATGAAATTAACATATTAAAGTATAACTAAGCAATATTATTTGTAAATACATTTAAAAATCTGTTAAAAATACCTTTTTTCTCTTCGTTCTGAAATTATTTAGCTGAATATGGCCAAATATCTGTTCAGTATTCAGCCTACCAAATTCACCAGTGTAGAGATGTCCTGTGTCAATTACAGTTGACGTTGCATTACTAGAAAGAAGCTTTATCTGATTGAGCCATCAAATCGCAGGACACTTCCCCCTATGCATGTTAAAACACAGGTATAAAAATCACTTGCAGACAGTAGGCCACAAAAAATTTAAAGGTATTGCACAAGAGCAAATCAAGCAGTGATATCATAAACGATCAGTTTTTTACACTTGGGGCTGTTATTTTGGTATTAATAACAATTTCTGGGATTATATTTGTTTCTTAAAAGAAAAGAATTCCTTAGGATGATTTTTCAAGAATTTTCAGGTAATCACAAGAAAAAAATAATTATTAAGTGTCTAAAGCATTACAACAATCAAAATTATTTGTTTCTTCCTCCTACATACCTACCAACATTCCGTTATTGAAAATCTTACAGAACACAATAAAAATCAACTAAAGATTAAATGTTTATCCTTACAATACAGTTAATTATAAATATCAATTTTATTAAATAAAAATCAAAGCAAGTTATTTAGAAATCTTTTTTTATAGTATGAAAATCAGTTATGATTTTTATAAGCTGATTAATGGAAATACAAATTTATATCAACATCTGTAAAAGAAAGTCATAAATGATCAACATACCTAAATTTGTCATAAGACAGATTGTTATTATTTATGAGAATGTTCAAATGTGAGAGGAAAATATATATGATACACCCCGCTAGCAAGTGGGGACATGCAACCAGTGTTATATATATCAGTCTCAAATAATATCCAATTTCAAATCTAAGGCTCGCCAAAGTGCCAACATACACCATTTTGCAAGATTTTTTTCAGGGAATCATTCGAAGCATCGACTTAACAGCAATCAAAATGAGATATATCTGTCACTTATATGGTTCGATCACCATAAAGTAAAGCAGGCATTCATTTGAAAAGTAGCAGCATTTTAAAAATTATAAACTATAACGAGTTTTATCATTAACTCTGATGTACTAAATGCAAAGATTTCAATTCTCTGAAATTTGGCGGAATTCCCCCAACTTAAATCAATTTACTGAATTTGGTGAGAATTCTGAAGATAGATCGCTTGAAATCCCTTAATAACTGCATTATTTCTGATCAGATAGTTAAAATTTAACGCTGGATTCTACTAAAACCTATACACTTATTTTCAAAAATGCTATTTCCTTAAGCTCTCAATACATTGCGCCAAGCCTAAAACTGTGCAAACCACTAGAACTTACTTTCTCAAAATCGGCATATCAGCCATTTTATCTTTTGCCAAACTAACAAATTTTACATAATAGCCTCGGAAATCTTCAATCCTTATTATTTTGCATACAAAACTTGTCATTCCTGCTCTGATTTCCCATGCACATGATATTATAATTAAAAAAATAACTTTACAAAAATAAACTAACAAAAAAATCATTATTATTCTTTTATTTTTACTTATTTAAGAATTGAAAACATTTTATTCGACAAAATTGCAACACATGACAACCACGATGCTCATTTCACACGTTTTTCACTATGGGAATGGGGGTTACAATTACGGAAAGCATAAAAAAATCTCAAACTCTGGGAACGGGTGGACTTTCAAAGTTTTAAAGTGGACTATCATTTACTCTATATTATTTTACACATCTGTGCAAAATTTCAGGCTGATTGGTCCGTTTTTGTGGATTTGTATATAGTCTAAACCCACAAACACAGTTTCATTCTTATTATTACTTAGATTTCTGTGTATCAAAAGCATACATTTATAAAAAACATTAGTTAAATTTACACATTTTACAACATTTAAGCTATTAATAAATGGTGGTATCTATGACAAGTTAGAGAGAAAATGGAGTTTCTGCTGTATAAGCAAAAAATCAATCATATCTTTATCTCATACGGTTTTCAATTTAATAAATTTACAAGCATAATTTAGCTGAACATTAGTGACTGAGGTACCAAAGTTTAAAAAATTATGTTTTTAAAAATTTTGTTGAATAAAAACACTTCTTTCTAAAAATCTTATAATAATGCCAATTAGATTTATAATAATCTTACAATGTAATCAATTTCTTACATTAAACCTTACATGTTGGCAGCAATGCTTTCTAGCATAAATAATGTTAATTCATTAAATCAAACACAGCTCCATATTAAATTCTGCATATAAAAAGTCAAAATTATTTCAAGGGTGAAATGAGTTTTTAAAAAAACACGGTACTAACGTATTATCCTGCCAAACTATTTTTCCGTCAAATGAGTTGCCAATTGTATTCAAAACCATTGATAATTTCATACCCGGCATTTCTCTTGGCGAAAATAAATTGCTCGTCTTGGCGGACCGCGGGGCAATACGTAAGTACCAAAAACACTTTATCGATTGACAGGATTTTGTTCAACCCAAAAAATCCCAACTGAAAAACTTAAATGGTTTTTTTTTTTTTCAAAATTTCAAATTTAATTACATAGGCAATACATCTCTTGATATCAATACACCAATTGCAGGGTTCAATGCATACGATAATTGGGTTTGTATTGCAGCCTCATCACAAAATTGCAAACGATTAATATGGCCCTTTATAAAAATGCAATAAATTATAACAGCACTTCACTGTCACTTAACCTGTTTTATCAATTATTTTAACAAAATGTATTTTACTGGAAAAAAATTCCTGGATCAACCCCTGACTTGTAAAAGGTCTGTAGAACTTTTCATAGTGCACCTATGAAATTGGGGACAACTTTTGTTAGTAAAACAAGGTTATACTGATTGTCTGTACACAAAGTTAATGGTAAACAACTCCATTTACTAAACAGTATTAATACAAGCAAAACCGAGCAATATTAAGCATAAACAATGGGGGAATAATTCCGTAAGCGGAGGCAGGTTTAATTGGCAACATTATTTTTGTCTTCAACGTCTATATATAAGAAAATATAAAACCAAAACTACAATACACTTATCTAAGGACCTTCTTAAAACATTTCTAAACGGAGCACCTTCGATATACCCCCTACCTTGATTTTTGGCGACTTTTTTTTGGCGCCAAGGCCGTTTTCGACGGCGCCAAAAACGAAAGTGAAGTGGCCAAAAATGCCGTTATCGACGGCGCGAAAAATAAAAAAATGGCCATGAAACCACTTCCGAAAGCGGAAAAACTATAAGAATTAGAAGATTTCCACAAAAAAATTTATGGTTAAAATGTAAAAATGGCCGCGAAGCAACGTTTTCAGAACCGAAAAAACTGAGAATTAGAAAAATTCTACAAAAAATTTAGGGTTAAGAATGTAAACAACAATAAAATCAAGAAAATTTAAGAATTCATGAACGTAGAATTCGCGTTTTCGAACAAGAAATTAGAAATAGAAAAATTGTAGAAATAATTTGTTACGAATCTAAACACGAATAAATTCAAGGAAATTTAACAATTGATGGACGCAGAAATCGCGTTTTCTAGCAAGAATTTAGGGTTAAAAATTTGAAAAAACCTAAATTTCACAAATAATGGGATTTTTATGTGAGGGGGGCTCTGCCCCCCCTCAACCCCCCCGTTTGTTTGTTTTTTTACGAAAAAGGTAGTCAGGAAAACTGGAAATAAGAAATCGAGTAGAGCGTTTTAAGAAAAAAGCCAAAAACTGTGAAGCCATTCGCCTCTACAAATAGTGCAGTTACCACGATGTATAACGCGAAACAATATTATACGTTAGCAAAAATATCTCGGAAAGGTTAAGCTCACACTCCGAAAGGATGTCTCCCTCAAAAAATCCACAAACTTCTCCTGGTCCACTAGCAAATAGCTCATAACAAAAATTATATTAGCTACACCTTTCTTCCCACACGTGGGATTTTTATCAGACCACTTTAACGTTAAATTTTGTTCAAAAATACCCTGCTAATTTTCAATTACATTAGCTACGGAGGTTCTTAAAAAATCATAAAATCCTAACCAAAAATATAAAAAAAGTACAGTAAAATATCAAAAGATCACAGTACCTTTGCAGAAGTGCTTTCGGTCAACTTACTACCTCTCTCTAAAAATGTGAAAAAAAACTTCTCACAATCTTCCACGTGCAGGAGCTATTGCATCACGGCGCTCTGTCATTGGCCGGCCGGCATAGGTTGCCATAAATAGCCTCCCCCATTCTCGCCAACGAAATTCGTTTGGGAAACCAGAAAATCCCTTTTATCGCCAAGCTTGGCGCAAAAAACGCAATCTTTGGCGCGAAAAAAAGGTAGGGGGTATATCGAAGCTAAGCCTTTCTAAACATATTTCAAATGCAATATAAAACAAATTGAACATAACCAAAACACTTAGCTCTACACTGCCCCCGCTTACGGAATTTATCCCAACAACGGAATATTTGTCTTAAATAAAAGTACTAAGCTTATAATAAAAGCAAAACTCGTTAAAGCTTTTTATTGTTATTATTATTCAGTGATGAATGCTAGAAAACAGAAAATATAACTGGGAAAATATAAAATATTCCAACTTAAAGCTCTATTTTTCAGGTTTTTAAAGAAAAACTAAACTTGCCATGAGATTTCTCTGGCAATTTATGAGCTAATTTTTAATCCCGGTGGCGTATGAATCTCAAATCGTATCATTACTTTAATTTTAAAATTGAAAATTAGTGTTTTTCTGTTTGTTTTTTACAGGTATATATAAAAAATATGACTAGAGTAGCAGGAATTGAATATAATCACAAATTATTTTAACTTTGCAATCGTAATTCCCCATACACCGATACGGAAAAAAACGTAAACAAATTTCACAAAAAACCAACGACAGTGGTTTTGTTGAACAGTGCCGTTCTTAAACTTCATAAGTCTAATATCTATTTAACTGTTTCTGTACAATACTTCAATAAAATGAGAGTAATGATTAGAAACCGAGAAAATTAAATTTATCCAGGCTTTACTAATTGTTTTATAAGAGAAATAGGTTACGTGTAAACATTAGGCTTAACGGCTTTAAAATACACGTCGTTATGTTTTAAAGCATGAGTTTTTTTGAAAAAGTAATATTTCTTAGCAGAAAGATTTCAGAAAATATAAGTAAAAATTAAAAAAACATTACCTTTAAAATCACCTTCAATTCTTTACGGATCCAAGCGTTTCACATCCACGTCGTCACGGATCGTAAATGGTTGTTTGTGTTTGGTTGGTTCGCAGCACCGGACGGCTGCCACAAGCTACAGATAAACGTCGTTAAACTACAAAGTTCTTCCAAAACCCGTTTTATAACATACAATATAGCAAGTTTACGTGGAAAGCATGGTTAAATTCTGTTAACATTTTTTTTCTGTTGAAAAATGACAGAATAGTTCTGTATTTTTAAGATTATTTTTTGCAGTGTACATGTAAATTTAATAAAAGCTACGGGACACATAGGATAGCTTGCCACCCATGGCGACTTTTCATTATTTGGCGATTTACACATGCTCACACCCTATATTTACTGTTCATTTAAGGTTACCGGAAAACCGTTATTTATATTTTCATTTACATAATCGTTTGCAAATTGGCGTACTTAACACCACGAATTATACCATCTCGTCGTGCTAGCAAATATCCAAAGTGTACTATAACTGCTATAATGGCATAGTTAACGCCGCCAAATATTTTTACTGGTAGCCAATAATCCAGCTGGACGAGAACCGGCTTTAAAATAATCCGCATTTTAATTATTTTTCATTTTCAAGATATTAGTTATTCTGTTTTGGAAAAACGAATAATCGCTCATTCTAAACTCCTGTTGTCTAAGCGAACTTACTATTTGAAAATTGTCAACTTTGTGTAACACATTTTGAGTTACTTATTTCATATAGTTTTTATTTTGGCGTATAATATGCGTAATTCTAACTCATGTTTGTAAATTTCACGTGATTCTAGATACTTGGAAACGCTTTGTTGCAAAGGAATGGATGATTTTATGTCAAATCTAGCAACCATTCTGTTTATTTTTTCAGTTTTTTATTAATATCATCTAAAATAATTCGATTTTCGAAATTTAAGTTAGCTTAGCAGGTTCCTCGGAATTTTTCGAATCTGTGGGCACCTTAGTCGAAACTCAAATCCCCACGCTTTAGGAGGAGATAGGTCAACAAGCTTTGACAGCGCCAGCGGCCTTTACTTTTTTTTAGAATAGAGAGATTCTTCATATGAGATATAGAAAATATTGAGAGGTTTAATGTCTTCTAAAATTTGTCTCTTAAGACATTCTCTAAAAACATTACATTTCTTTCTTTAGTGTACAGCAAGGGAAAATCGGAATCATTCTTTGAAGAGATTACACAAATTGTGTCCATATTGTGATATTTGTAAAACACAAAATTAATATACTTTACCAAATTACAAGCATAGTGTGTTCCTTATGAAAAATGATCTGTATAAGAAGCTTTCACTTTTCAAACAAAAGAATTCTGATGTATAGTACATATGGATAGTGTCTCTCTGAAGTACATTTAAATATTATTGCTTTTATTTGGTAAACATTAGCGTACGCTCAAAAACAACACAGGAGTTGATATTGGATGACTTTAGCAAGATTTCTCTCTTTCTTTCTTTTTTTTTTCTTTCTTTGTTTTTCTTAATACTAAGAGTAATTCTAAGTAGAAATTTATTTATATATGAATTGCAGCGTGCAGGTATAATCTTCTTAAAGGAACATTATTACTTATTTGACTAATGTACGAGTATTTTTAATGTAAAAGTATTTTTCAAGAAAACAAAATAACCAAGAAATAAACTGCCAACTTTGCTTTAAAATAACCTCTTTCTTTTTAATTTTTTAATGATTTTAAAAATCACTTGTAATTTTTTTTTTTTTCTACAGTTTAACAAGTGGCTGAAAAATAAGAAGATGGTAACTATCGAAACTGCAGTTTTAAATGCATCTGACGAATTAAGAATCCTTCATGAATAATAAAATACCATTTACAAAAGTACTGGAAGGGCTTTAGTTATTACTAATTACCTTGACTTACGTTGCTTACTTGGAGGAGCAGCAGGCTGAATGACACCGACCCCCCATTTTTACAAAATCAGAACAGAAAAGCATTTATAACATGTATATACACACAAACACAGTAGATATCAAAAATGTGTTCACTACAGTAATTTACAGAGAAATATAAAACAGTACAACTGATTACTTATTCATTTTTTTATCCTTCTAACAGGTGTGCGTATGTGAGAGATACACTAAGTAAAAAAAGTTCAAAAAAATGTTTTAAGAATTTGTAGAAATTAACCCGAATATAATTACAGTATTATTACAATATTATATACACTCTTGAAAATGCGCTTTTTACAACAGCATATTTAGGGAAAACGCGCGACCTTTTATGATGGTATTGTGGGCGCGCCCGCTGGAAGGTTATTTAATGCCGCATCCTCCTTCCTAAGAATGAGGAGCAGAATCAAGTTCTTAAAATTCTGTTCAAATAACCGAAATCTCATAAAAGACGTAACCGTGAACATAGGCATGGCGTGACCGAAAAGTTTGGAGGGGTGCGAATCGAATTCAAGAGTACAAAAGGGAAGTTTCTGTTCAAATTTTTAAACAAATGTTTCAAATCAAAGAGAGAGAAGATTTTTAAAGTTAGGGGTGGGGGGGGGGGGGGTTACGGCGAGCTTATGAGCGCAAACACATCTACATAAAACTATCTGAAAACAAACATTTTTACTCAAAAATTAGCAGGCTCAAATATGAATTATTATTTATTTATTTATTTTTTAAAGAAAGGAAAGGGAAGAGGAAATTAACAGAAAACGAAACTGCTAAGCAAAAGTAGATTAGTTGATCTCACGTGGGTTTACTATGCTTTTTAAAAAAGAGAGAAAAAAAAAAAACGAAACTGGTTTTCGGAGAAAATGCCCACACATTATTTTCTCAGTAGAACACCGCTTGGAGGCAAAGTAAAATACACAACATAATAAGCATGGAACAAGAAGTCTCATTATATTATTATTTTTATAAACGCGATACCAGGGAAATAATGAACTATATTTTCGCCGAGAAAATATTTTTTTAGACTTTGAAACGCTAAATCGAGAATTAATATTCACTCTTCAAAAGTGAAATAGCTTAAAATATCTGGATGGGGTATATATATATATATAACCCCTACAAATGTAAAAAGTTTGGGAAAAGTCAACTTTACCTTATCAAGACATAAAATCCCAATTTCTATACAAATTTACAGACGAAGAAAAGAATAACCCAGGGGAGCCTCTAGATATACAGCATTAATCATTAATACGGCCTCCTATTTAGAACTGCAAAATACTTATTTTTTTAATGCTAAAACATTTTCCGAACAGTTAAAGGTAGTCTATTTCATTAGTTCTATCTTTCATTAGTAAAGTAAAGACAGATATAAATAAGATTATACAGTCCACCCTCGTTATGGGAGGAAGTCCAATTGGCGTTATTCCAATTATTTCTTATTAATCGACAAAAAGCTATAAGGAAACAAAATTAACTAATCAAATGATGTTTCAATTATGAAACTCAACGTGATTTTAAATTAATGAAGTTTGATATGAAATGAGACACATTTTAAATGCGCAAAGAAGTATGATAACAAGTAAGCTTAACTTCAAGAGAGATATAAGAAATACTTTCAAGTAGAATCATTTACCTCTGTGAGTTATACTATTTTAAAACAATCATTTTAATTTTTGAAATCAACATTTATTAATTAATAAATTTCGAATTCCCCACAGCACACAAGCGATTCAAATTATTTTTTCGCCTTTTTTTTTAAACTTAAAGTACAGTTTTTTAAGCCTGTGTTTCATCAGTGGAAGGAAAATGTACAAATGAAGTGCATAAAAAGTGTACTGTTCTAGTAGGCAGGCCGGGCAAACTGGGGAACAGCCCAGAACCGTTATACTTAAGCCCGCTAAAAAAAATTTCTGTTCACATGTATCAAAATGACAAATTATGTCTATTTATTTTTCTTCACTTTCTTTCTCTGCGCTGCAAAACTTTAATTGTAGTTTCGTCTCTTCACTGACAATTACCAGTATTTTCATTTTCATTTTTTCTTTTTTAAACTGAGAAATCTAAAGTTTGATTATTAAATTTGATAAATTAAGTGACAGTAATGGATTCTGATACTATGGTTACTATTAAGATAAATATAATACGAAATTAGTTAGGTATTTATTTTAAAATCCGAAGTGAATTTGTTATCCTTCTGATGTCACGTATTTCGAATAGCATCAGAAACTCAGTCCGGATAATGCGCTTTACGGAAAAACTACGTCAACGTTAATTTAGAACTTAAAAGACAAAATTTTATTCTGTAAAAATAAGGGATTATGAAAGTGAGCAGATTTGTTTGCAAAATGCTTTTTACGTTCTTTTTGATCGCAAATAACGCTGACATAGTTTTTATGTCATCATTTTGCAGTTGCACTGTATTATATTATAGTATCTGTAAGACAAAGTTTATGTCACGAGTCAAATACTTTAACACTATTTGGAAGTCCGTAACAATGGAATTTCATTTTTATGAGTTAAAAAGTAAAAAAGATTTCTTCCGTGCGATGAACGGGTATGCAGCTAGTTCTATTTAAATTATTAATAAGTAGTCAGATTTTCCATCTTCTTTTGAGGACTTTTGAGATCTGCAACTGTTTAAGTGAATTTTGAAAGGTTGCTAAATATGTTTTGTCTATGGCCGGTAAAACCCTAAGCATGCCCCTGATTTTGTATTTTTCCTATAACATATGAAATTAATTTACTCTAACGCTTGTTTCATGCAAAGCTATGCAATTTAACATGGATCAATTTACTCACAAATTTTTAAAAATATATTTTTCATCCAAGCAATCTGCTTAGCAAAAAGAAAAGAAAAGCATTGAGAGAAATGTTTGAAAAACGTAGGGAAAAAGCATTCTTTTATTTAAGAAGCTCCTTGAATATAAAACTCTTCAGCAGTATACTTTACTGAAATTAAATACACAATGAACTGCTGAATCCTGAAAATACGTTCTTAAAATACTGCATTACTGTGACTCAGTAAAACTGTATCCCGTAGCGACTGCAAAATATAATTTTCATCAAGCAAATGTCTAAAATAGCTGAAAACATTTTGTAAAATCCCATGTAACTGCAAAAAAGTGTTCACGAGTACTTAAAATATCTAAGTAGTTGAAATTACTCCACAATAATGCAATCAATAAAAGCTGTAAACAAACATTTTTTTCGCATTTCAAAGATTCGTTTGCTAGCCTTGGGAAAGGAGAACGACTTAAGTTTTCAAAGATAAATCATTTAGAGTAATTTTGAAGTATCAACGACCCTGAAAGAAACTTGAACAGATGCCAGGTGGAAGACATTGCCATTACACCTGAGTTACTTAAGTTGAGAGGAAGCAGCAACAAAATTAAGTTCGTAGTATATTATAATGGTCTAAAATTTTAATATTTTATCAGGTTCAAAATAGGAAGAATCTTTTCTTTATTTTCATAATATTACACTGTAACCAGAAGCCCACCACTGTGCTGCATTTTAAAGATGTAGTTCAGTCAAAAAAAAAATCACAAGATCTGAAAAATGTGACAGAACTGACAGAAAAGTGAAGCTGAATAACAGCTAAGTAATACAGTAAAACTTCTCTCTTTTGGGGCTTAGTCCAATATACTTAGAACTAATTTCAAAACATACGTAGAAAAATACCGTCCTCTAGGTTAATAATTTCTATTTTTACAAATTCATAGTAGTAGTGCACTAAAATATAATAACAATAATTCCTTAAAATATCACGAAATACTTTTATTCAGAGACAATCCTATTCATCAAAAGTAAAAGGAAATAACCTGTTTTCTTTTCTGGGAGTCAGCAAATGTCTATAAATCTCTCATAAGATAATCTGAGACCCCTTCGCAGTGTACATCCTCTTATCCCAGACAGCACAGCAAACTTGCATCAAACTTGATTTATCAAGTCAATAAACTTGAAAATTTCAAGCGTGTAAGCTTAATGCAAGCTTGAATCAAGTGTTCAAGTTTACACTTGCTCAGCTTGCATTAAACTTGACATAGCAAGCTTAATTTCAAGCTTAAAAAACTTCCTAAATACACGGTGCGCCCCGTCGGCGAACTCACCCCATGTATTTTATTTTTCCACGCATTTTCCCCTCTATGCTGAAATTTCAAGTTATTTTAATCTGTTTCCATCAAGAGTCCGCGGTGGGATCGAACTCGAAACCTAAGGGTTGGGAAGCCAGCGTCCTAACCGTTCAGCCAATACGCCTCACGCAGGTATGACTAAAGTTTGAAGTGACTGTTATGGTTGTCACGCCGTTTTCTGGCGAGATCGATAAGTAGCCGAAGCCGATCTGTTTCTTTTATTTTTCCATGGGATGAATCAAAATTAAAATAATGTTATGTGTGATTTATAGATTCTACTAATAGGGAAATAAGCATAATATAAACTTAAAAGCAGCGCAAGTTTTAAAACTTTCAATATCGCGACACTCATGTTGGGCAATACTGGCCAAAATCGAGACAAACGACTGATTTTGAAATCAATTTCGTAGTACAATTGTATTTTATTTTGAAGAAATTCAATATTTTGAAATATAGAATAATTTTTTTTTTAATTCTATGGTCAAGTACATTTATGACTGATGATAAATTATTTGTTATGTGGATGTGGCTTTCCAAATCAAGCAGTAATCATGTTGTATTCAAGCTTGGCAGTTCAAATGACTTCCCCAAGCTTGTTGCAAGCTTAAAATGAATTAAACTGTCAAGCTTGTATTAATACGTCAAGTTCAAAGAAATGTCAAGCTTGCTTTAAGCTTATGTGCTGTCTGGGATGCGATTGTGTGAAACTGAAATTTCAGAGCGCATGAAGTATACTGTAAATAACCTACAAAGCCAATGCTCATAGAGATTAGAGGTTGCAATTATTGTGCTACCAAGTTGAGCTGTTGATCTTCGGGTACTGAATGCTTAATCATATGAATTTTCACAGAAAGTACAAAGTTCTAAGAAAATTTCTGCAGTTATTTTCCAAGCGATTAATAAACGTTAAAGTGCAAGTCAATTTATACAAACAAACAAAAAAACCAACCAACCAACCAACAAACAATCAATCAATCAATCAATCAAGCACACGCACACACGTTTTCGTTTCGCAGGATTGAGATTTGTTGATCCCGCGCGATTGATATTTCATCAGGGCCTGACTATAGCACTTTTGTGCCCAGGGCACTTTTCAAATGTTATGCCCCTGTACCAAGCTGGCTGAACTATTGTGCCCCTGTTTATAGCTTTAAACGTGATTTTTTGGCCTATTTGTGCATGTGTGCCCAGGGCACGTGCCCCAAGTGCCCGTGCGATAATCAGGACCTGTATTTCATTCAACTAAAAATTGATTTCGATAGAGGAAAGTAGGAAAAAGTAAGATTGTAAAAACTATCACGTTTAACTTTAATAAGAATGATTTATCTTATTTGATAATCAATACAATACCTTACATAGATATGAAAATTCTAGTCATGGTATTCATAATAATATACTGTTATTTCTTAGTTGCTAAAAATGAATGTAAAAAGACAACGTAAAGCGGGTCTCGTCTTCCCAGTCCTAGTTCTTCCTAGTCTAGTTCAATTTTGATAGAGAATATATAAGAGATTAACAAAAGATTTTCTTTTTCTTTGTATGAAACCCTGAAGAAGTCATACATGTTTTAGTGGTTAGCTGAAGTTACCCTTTTAAAGATATGACTAGCATGAGCGGCCATAGGGTTGTTTACTGTGGTTTTTATGGGGGGAGAGGGGAAACAAATCAAGGTTCCTGCCCCAGAAAGATCATATCATTATAGTAGCTGGGGGGGGGGGGAGGGGCTATGGCAGCCACGTGCCAATAGCTATGAGCGCCGATGATCACTGGTTCTTATTGTTCATCTTATGCAAAAAATTTTTGGCCAGTGGATGATTGGGAAAGTGGCGTGAAATCGTAATAAAAATAATTTATTTTTCAGTTTCAATCCCGTGGGATTAAGACCGTAATCCCGCAAATATTTGTGCAGGATCCCGTTCCTGCGGGAACGCCCATTTCAGCAGTTTGTTGTTTCACATGCTGTTCTTAGCCATCGGCTTTTATGATGACAACCAAAATGTGTATAGCAACCCTAACCTAAAAGAAAATTGAATGACAAATACTGTTAAAGCAAAGAAACAATATTTTCATTGAAACGAGTCCAGAAATTTAACCATCAGTGCACTGAGTATAAAGAACCGTGAGGAATGGAGCGGCGAAGCTGGACGCCATGGCGGCTAGTAATGTATTAATACTGCATTTTAATAAATGATCAAATGTATTTTATTGCGATTAATAAAAAAGAAAAACAGTAACAACGGTTAATTTTGTAAGCAAGAAAGTCTGCCGCCAGAGTTTTGTGCAAATTTTTTTTTCTTACCCCCCAAGAAAAAAAAAAAAAAAAAAAAAAAAAAAAAGTTAGTACAGTATTGTCGACTATAGGAGGGGCAGTTACGAGAAACTAAACCTCGCCTCAGATTATATTTCCGTAGATTTAAAAATCTAAGTTTACAAAAAGTATTGAATTGACCCCCTTTTCCCCCCATTTTTTATTTGATGGTTTTCTTTGTTTGTGTGCAGGCATGCCATACAAAAAGATTTACAGAGCTCCCTTCCATTGTTAGACATACAAGGAGGAGACAGACATACCAATTTATCATTTCAAAATTGCTTACAGAAGAAAAATTTAGAATAAATGAGCTTTTAAAAAATGTTTCACGAAATATTGGGAAATAAGACTATAATAGGACGTTCGCTTGAAGGCAATGAAATTTTGCTTTCTTATGGAATGTTGTTAAAGACAATATGCTTAGCGGTTTTGAATGACTGTGACCTTAATTTGAAGAGTCGTCTGAGAGCGTGCCAAGAATTGAGATGTTTTCAAAGTATGTTAAAAAATAATTAAACAAATAAATAAAATAATGAATAGAATGTGGGTAAAAGAGAAGATGGTTTAAGACAGTGTTTCCCAACCACAAGTTTGCGGACTTCACAACAGATCCATATAAATCTAATTCGTTTAAAAAATAATCAGCAGCAAATGTCATTTTAATTAAAAAGTATATTTTTATAAAACTTGATTTAGTACACAAAATACATGTTTATATAATGTTTGTTAGTTTTGACGGTCCGCAGAAGAAAATGTTTGGGAAACACTGGTTTCAGACAGTTAAATTTTTCAAAAAATGATAATGAACAGATATTTTGATATCTGCAACAAAACATTATTTAAAAAAAATACTTGGTTAGTAGTACAGTTTATTTTGCGTGTTAAGACCAGATAGAAATCTTAAAATCGACTGATTAAACGGTGCATTTCGAAAAAAATTCAAGTGATTTTGATACATTAATACCAAAAAAAAAAAAAAAAAAAAAAACCTAATAACGTCAAGCACTTTAAATTTTTTAAAAGGTCTTTTTAAAAGCTAAAGCTATACTAAATAGTGAAATGTACAATAAACCTGCGTCAATTACAAAAAAAATTCCTAAAAATCTGAAAAATTTTCAGAATGCGTCACTTTTTGAAAGATTTTGATATGGAATTCAATGTTTAAGAATTTTTTCTGTAAGTTTGACAGAAGGTATTGTTTTTAATTTATTTCAGTATGTAGTACAACTCCTGCAGAATCATCCTGAATAATTTCGAGTCCCTGAAGCAATTACAGTGGAACCTGTATAATGTGACCACCTTCGGGAAGAACAAAACTGGCCACCTTACGAAGGCGGTAAAGTGTGGAAGTTGTAAAGGAAAATTGTACAAAAGTGGTCGCTACAGACAGGTGGTCTCTAGTAGGCTCTACTGTATATCATTTTAATTTGTGTACTAAAGACAGTGTGCCAGATTTTGTTTCTTCGATATACGCACTTAATATACTCCTCGCAAGTACACGGGGATCTGAGGTGAGTTTAATACGAAAATTCGATCAGGTGTTTGACATCATAACTACACGGTGTACTACTGGCAAATCTCTGAACTTTCTAATCCATGCTAATCAATTCATTATATTGCGTTTAGATTTTAAAAAATCAATATATAATATTTTTTAAAATTTTATGTTAAATTTTACTTGAAATAAAAAGAGGATATTTAACATTAAAACAATTACACTACTGGCCAAAAGTATTGCAAGTTTCAGAAATCTAACCCTTTTCAAGATTAAGCCCCGTCTCCCCCGTAGAAATTAAAAATCAATATAATTGATATTTTTTTAATGTCAAAATGTTAAATTAGTTACTTCAAAGACAACATAACATTAAGTTAAAAAACAAAAGTAATTATTTAATTTATTGAAAAAAATAACATAAAAATACATTGGTTATAATAGAAATCCTAATCCATTTTGGCTCGCCCGAATAAAATTAAATAAAGAATTAATTTCAAGTTATTCTGCAAAAAGAGGATACTAAATGAATGCAATTAAACTAAAGATCCTTTATTATGTTGCTGAGCAGCCTTGACTTGGATCACAACAGCCACTCTTTTAGATATGGAATCCACAATGTTTTACAACACTTCTTTCGGTGTTTCAGGGTGCCAACTTCAATGATGGATTCCTGAAGCTCTAATTCTGTTTTGGGGTAATTTTCAGATGTATTCTTTCCAATTATACTACATAAATTCTCAAAAGTATTTAAATCTGGCAAATTTCCTGTCCATTTTTTTCTGGGCTTATTCTTGAAACGATGGTTAGATTTCTCAAACTTGCAATACTTTTGGCCAGTAGTGTACTTATTAGAGATGAGACGGGCTCAGCCCGAGCCCGGGCTCTGTAATTCACAATTGTGTTCGGGCTCGGGAAAAATTTCTGCCTTATTGAACACACTGCTTGAAACAGATTTTAAAAATTGATTCATGAGGAAAATAAAAGTACTTATAAAAAATAAATAAATAAATAAATAAAAAATGCGGCACAGGCGCCTAGAAGTAGAAGGTGCGTGAAGCTCTTTGGGTATTTTAGAACGGCGGTTTTATATTTCTTAGTTAGTCATGAGATCCGACATTTTTTGATAAATGATGAATACAACCTTAACTAATTTGGATGGATACAACATTAAAGAATTAGAAAGTGTATTGGGAGTTTGCAACTCTATTTGTCTTTAATTTGCACAAACGGCAAAATTTATTGTATTCTATCAATGAAGTAATTGATTTTTTTTTTAAATCTTTAGCTGAAATTTCGGGCTCGGGCTTCGATTTAAATAATATTGCTCGGGCTAGGGCGGGCTTGGATTAAAAGTCCTCGGGCTCGGGGTTCAAAAAATGAGCCCGAACTCATCTCTAGTACTTATAAGGTGCGTCCTAAAATTTAAGAAAACACTTCGCATTCAGAGCAGAAACAGTTTCTTCGTACTGAATAAGGCATGAGTAACATTTCTGTTTCGAAAAACCTATCAAACACAAGGACAGACATACTTTATCTAGTAGCGTCAAATAAAAGCATTTTCCAAAAAACACATTTCAGGGTTGGAAAAAAATGAAAATTAACACTTAACGAAAGTAACTGTTCTGTGCAAAGTAATTCTCAATGCACATCTCTTTTTCATTAAGCTTATCGCATTCGAGTTTAATAAATAATACTAATATAATATAATGTCACGGATCTCTAAGCGCCCGTTTTCGGTTTTATATACCACACTGAAAATCCACTATCTGCGAGACAGAAACCATTAGCTAAGTAACCTGATCTAGTGGTCATCATTCAAGCATTTAATCCAAAATTAAATATGAAATGGGATAGTCTACTGACGATTTTTAGAAGAGTTTGTTTTATTCTGATCATAATATTTCACTCGAGAGTGCGCCATACAGAAATTACAATATAAACATTTCAATTAATAAAATGTAAGCCTTTTTAAAAAAATTTAGTTCGCGTAAGCACACAAGGCAAATTAAATTTTGTACCTCCTACTGGCTTAGAAATACTTACCCCTCCGATCCGAACGATATCTGCCAGAATTTACTTTTGGGAGATAACAAAAAATCTTTTTTTTTTTTTTAAATCTTTATTTATTTAACACAAAGTACCCTTTTAAAGACAGCAAAAGATTAGACGTAGTAATAATACTTTCACGGAACATATTTTCTCTGATTAAAAAAGAACAAATAATATGTAATAAGAAAAATAGAAATGGGTTGTTTTAATTATAAAACAAAACATTTAGGAAAGACGTAATAAGAGATACCTGTAGGAAAAAAACACAAATCTAACAAATCACAAGCACGAGTTAAAAGACATAAACATGTGAGATGAAAAAGCTTTAAGTTTTGCGTTTTAAAAACGTAGAACCAAACATAAAAAAAAAAAAAAAAAAAAAAAAAAAAAAGCCAACTATGTAAAAATTTTGAAATTGGGATTTCAATGAAATTGATTAATTTCACCAACAATAAAAGATTCCTTACAATTTAATTTGAACAGCGCACTTCCGGGGTTTTATAAGAAATTAAACTTCTAATTCCTTGAACACAAGTTTAAAAATAAACAAATAAAAATCTGGAGAGACTCTAATCTTCTTTCGGATTTCGTTCTTTACATTTGATCTTTACCAAGCGTTTAAATAAACTGGATTCAACTCAATCGGATGTAGTGCTCAGTAACTAGTGCACTTCAAATAATTTGAATGTATAAGCATACTTTTTTGTAGCCCTGAAAAAAAAAAAAAAAACTGTAAGCCCTACAGACACCAAAATCAAAACGGTATATAAGACAATGACCTATAACATGTGTACCTAATTCAAGCTCAACTGAATGCAGCATAGACGAACTTTCAAGAATTTGAATCTAGAGGCCGTTTTTTTTTTTTTTTTTTTGTGTGTGTGTGTGTGTGTTGTTGTTGTGACCCTGCACAAAAACTATAAGCTCTACACACAGCAAAACCTATACAGGTCATGTGACCCTAACATATAATATACATACCCAATTTGCTCCCACCGCACACACACACACGTACATACATACGTAAAAAAAGCATAAATGAATTCAGATACTCCAAAACGTGTAAATACATCAAAATCTCAAAATCGATTTTTTTCCTGATTACAATACTTCCCTCACATGGTACATTTTTGGAAAGCAATAATAATAGTAAAAAGTATTTGCGATTACGCATGAGCAAAACTTAATTACACCTTCGCAGGGGTCGATCCAGGAATTTTTTCCAGGGTTCCATTTATGTGAATTTCAACATCTATTTTTGGGAATTTTCATACCAATTTTTGTAAAAGGCACTTTTTCTTAAAATAATTTATCAAACAAATTAAAATATACTGCAAGATACTAATGAAAGGTTGTTTTAATCGATTTTATTTTTGTGAAGGGGCCGTCTTAACCGATTGTAATTTTATGTGAGGGTCATAAAAAGGACCCAAATTACTGCATCAATCCCTGCTTCATTACGTTAGGATAGGTAAGAACAATGCAGCGCCTTTCTTATAAATCCTGAAACAGTCATAAGGCTTTCAAACTTGTACTTTAGCATACTCCACAACAAAGGACGTATTTAGGGGGGGGGTGTCCAGGGGGTACGGACCCCCCCCCCCCCCCCCCCGACGAAATTTTCATTTTTGTCACTAAAATGATAATGTCACATAATAGTCTTTTTGTGAAAAATTCAGCCTTTTTTACAGTTTGAACCCCCCCCCCCCCCCATAAAATTGTTTTTCTAGATACGTGCCTGTCCACAACAGTTTTAAGATAGCTATCATGACTGTCATGGATCTTAACAGATCAACCACAGAACAGCATCTTTTAAAGAATGATTAACTACTCAGTCACAGAATAAAAATATCGTATTACACCAGCTCCTACCCGAAATCCGTAACATTAAACTTACATTGAATAACTATTCAAATTCTACAATATTATTTATGCCTTTACTATTATGTGCCACATTCGCCCATGTTTTGCGGTAATAGATAAATTTTTGACATCAGCTGTATGAATAATCGATATTTTCCTTAAAAAATAAGTACAAAAATTGAAAATTTAACCTGCTTCACTTAGTCATCTTAAAGAATTTTGTGAAAATTAGATTGAATGCTCATGAATTGAGGATATAAAAATTGAACAACCTTTACGAATTTACGAGTCATAAAAGGTTCAACCCTTCAAGGGTCATTTTTTTTTTTTTTCTGTGTCTGAAATAAATATAAGTGATAATGTTAGTGATTATTAATTGGGAAAAAATAGTTCAAAAAGCCCCAGGCGATAGGCGATGCTCTACAAAATAAGTGGGAAAAGCCAACAGAAAGATACATACACAAACAAACACACATACACACACAAAAAAAAAAGTAATTGTATTCACAATTTGGAAAATATTTTTCTTGTGTTTGTATTGTTCCAGTGTTCTAAGTAATTGACGTATTTCAAACACAGTTTTTCAGGACATTTAAAATTCAAATTTTGTGAATTTTTATCAGTCCGAAAATTAAAATTTACAGATTTTGCTCGCTTTAAAAGTAAGCATTCTGTAAAATTTCGTATTTATAATAAAAAGCTCGTGCACATATAAAGAAATATTGGATTTTTATGTATTGGTTCACTTTAAAAAAATTCAAGCATTTCTGAGCTCTTACAAATTTTATATTAGCATTCACGGCCTTGTGTCGATTAAAAATTCTAAGCATAAAACTGTCAAAGAAAGAAAATTATTCATTTAAAAAATATCTAAGTGGACTTACGGAATCACCGAATAAATAAATTTATGTGAAAAAAATTTAATTATTATTTTTAAAGATTTCAATAAACCATAATGATACTGGATTTTATTTTCTTTTTAATGTACACCAATTCAAAACTTAAAAGTGTGCCATTTAATGTAAAGACTATATTTTGTCTTTTTCCTTTATCATACAGAATTTTTCCTTATATTTATTTAATGTTGCTTTTGAAACAACATTAAAACAGCAGATTAATTTTTTTAAGCAGCCACCCCAATAGCTGAAACTACGAGCCGCCACTGTTCAGATCTTAAGAAAAACTAAAGTTAATTCTGATATAAATAATAGAACGCAAAATATGCTTTTTCATTCGCATTTGACGAATTAAAATATTTGTTATGTTCTAATAAATATTTTAAATTTACAAAGAATGGGAAGAAAGAAGCCCCAAAGAATAACTTGGTTCTCTTTTGCATCAATTTTCTGATCGAAATCAGATTTATGACAAAATGGTCAAAGTTGAAAGATAGCCAAGAGAAGACTAATATTTTGAATAAGAATACGAAAATATGGCGTAATTCTTTCGGGATATTGATATACTGCCACACTTCTAGATGGGACAAAAATAAACTTTTTTCTTTCTTTCTTTCTTTAATAAAGTGCTTTGGATTCCGATGCAATACGCTGCAGAGATTGGGGGGGGGGGGAGTACGGAAAATACCACAAAAACTCAGTAAATCCCTTCACAAACTTTTCTATGAACTTAAAATTAAAACCTGTAAAGCGACTCCCGAAAAGTATTCGCCTCTCTACAACAGTTGAAAACATATATATATGTAAACAAATTTCAACAACGCTCACGCTACTCCAAACTCAATGTAGATACTTAGCCCAAGTAAATGTTTATTTTAGGCGCAATTAACAATAAAAAAACCAAAATTCATTCAAAAAGAGTGGCCTGACATTTCAACGACCCGCACGCTAGAGGTGTAGCAAAACAACCGTTCATTCATAATCTTATGCAATGCAAACGTAAGGGTGACAAGAATTTGACCTTGAAAGAAGCCGAGACCTCGTGCCTGACACTCGAAACTTGTTAAAAGAGCCGACAGCATGCACAGCAGGTTAACTTCGATGCAATTAGTTAAAAGTTGACAAATATAAACTCGGATATGAGGAAGCAACTTTTAAACAATTAATGATTAATGACAGGGAGGATGGAGTGTATAACGCTATAGGAAACAAATACAGTGTAACCTCGGTATCTCGAACTTTGAAATCTCCATTAAATGTGTTTTCCCTTACAAATTGGCCTCCTTTTATTTCACTTCGAAAACTCGATATCTCGATTTTTTTCGGTGTCCTTTAGACTTCGAGATATCGAGGTTATACTGTATAACTGTAACTGCTAATAGTTTTAACGGTAACTAGTAATAATAGGCAGATGCTTTGTTTTAATCTTTTACTGCACTGCGTGACACAACTGGTACATTTATTATATTAAGAGTAGAAGTAGGAATCAAACAAAATATTAAAAAAAATCCCCCCCCCCCATAGTAAGCGTAAATTTTCGTGTAGTAGTAAAATGTAATCATAGATTGAAATGAGTTGAGTTTTTGTGTTATGGGACGCATACACCAGGGGAATCTGCCTACGAGGAGAGGGGGGGTGCCTTGGTCGGAGGACTTTTTAAGTGGCTCGAACGCGTCAGTTGAAAATCGACCAAAACTCTAGACCGCTTGATCGACAGCCGCACGAAAGGCCAGAACCCGGGGCCTTCACACTTCAGCCGTCTACCATGTCACGAACTAAAATGAAGTTATGTGTTTTTCGGTTGAAAACATTGGAATAGACATGCAAGGAAAGTATCGTAATCATGTAAAAATTCGACTGAGATTCTGATGTATTTACACATTTTGAGCTTTTGGGCATACATACTATTTTTACGGTGGTGTGTGTGTGAGAGAGAGAACGAACACGATAGCTCCTAAACGGTGCATTCGATTGAACTCTACTTTGATATACAGGGTGAGTCGGAAAAGGTGACCAAAACTTTATGGGGGTGATAGAACGCATCTACACGAGCCAATTTCGTCATAGAAAATATGGGCGGAACGCAAACGGCGAGCCGCTAGGTGGCGTTGTAAATGGTGTAAAGGGTTAGTCAGAACACAAGTGGTGAGAAGTTTTCCACTGGCACATTAAAGAATTAACACTATGAGAGGAGATACGTCAGAAAACATTGTATGAACAGTAATGGAATGGATGTACATGCTCAAAGAAATTGCTCCACAGCTGAAATGCAGTGCGTATCCGCAATCCGCCATTCTTTGGTTCGTATAACCAGCCATTCTCTTGGCGATCCACGCAAGAAAATGCCTTTGGATCCGAGAACCGACCCTTTCGTACCATTTATAACGCCATAATTCGGCATTCAAGTTTCCATGTTCAACGGCACCTAGCAGCTCGCCGTTTGCGTTCATACCATACTTTCTATGACGAACTTCGTCATGCGTAGATGCGTTCTACCACCCCATAAGGTTTTGGCCACTGTTTCAGACTTACCATCAGGGTCGTTATGATTTTGCCCAACCCGAAAAAACCCGGGTGGGTTTTTTCGAAAACGCCCACTTGAAAAAACCCGAGAAAAACCCAACTGGGTTTTTTCAAAATTTCAACTTTAATTACGTAGATAATAAATACATCATTTAATATCAGTAACCTCCCCCACTCCACCACTACCTAAGGGGGAAAAAATCAAACTTCACATAGGCATAAAAACTGTCCAGAGTAAATTTTTATGCCTATCTGTATTAAAATGAATAAGGATTTTTTAACCATTAAAAATCATTAGTTTAAAAAGTTCTAATTAAGCACTAGTATATCACTGTTAAAATTATGACTAATAGTCAATTTATCTCAGAGCAAACCATGATTAGGGTTGCTATTGCTATTGGTGTATAGATTTTTTCATGTATGATTAATAATTGTAATCAGTTATTACTATTAATTTAATTATTTTTTTATTTATAATTGATTTTTTGTAATCAATTAGTTGCTTTAAGTTGTATTTAGTAATAAGCATTTTTTTTTCAAATATCCTGAAACCCCATCCCTTCTTCTGAAAATACTCTGATAAAACCCCCCAAACCCTGAAAAAACCCAGTGGGTTGGGTTTTTTCTGAAAAAACCCGAGGTTTTAACAACCCTGCTTACCATGCATGTATTATAGACCAACCTTGCACGACCGGCACTGATTCTGATGCGTATAGGGCGTACATTTTTTTTTACAGGGTTGTAAAAAAGAATTCTTACACATTACGGCCTATGAACGCGAATTCTTGAAAGTGCGCTAGCGTCTAAATGGTGCATTCGATTGACCGCTAATTGGTATGTATATTATAGATCACGGTCACATGACCTGCTTGCCATGATGGAACTTTAAAAAAGATTTCAAATTCGAAAAATTGCATTTTCATGTGTCGAATGATAAAAATCAGAAGAAAATGGAACAATTATAAAAAATCAGGAGAAATGTAGCCAAAATCTGGTTGGCAGGAGAACAATGAAAAATCTGGAGTCTCCTGCCTAAATCAGGAGAGTTAGCAACTCTGTATATAAATACATGAATTTGGAAGAAAATATTCAAACACCATATTATAATTTTCGCTTTTGTTTCTCGCTGAATTATTCAGAATCAAATTTATTTACAGGCAAATATTCGGAAACTCGATTGGAATCACTCCAGACTATTATAACTATTATTTTCGCTGTGTCACAGTAGAAGCATTCGAAAACCCAAGTCAGGAAACAATGATGGAAACAGAAATGAAATCGCTGCGTCTTTGCAACGATGAGAGCTAACACACTAAAGCAGGGGTTGCGCTGGCTCTTTTTAACATTTCGCCAATTCATTCGCAAAATTAGATTTTTCCGAACATCATTAAGAAAAGCAATTCTCAATATTTTAGCCAAAACGTATTTTCCTTCGCCAAACCAATTTTATTTTCGCAATTTGCGAGGTTGGCTATCGACAGCACGACCCCTGCTAAAGCGAATACTAAAGTATTTTATATATATATATATATATATATATATATATATATATATATATATATATTTATTTATATATATATATATATTTATATATATATATATATTTATATATATATATATATATATTTATAGGAAGAAGTAAAAAATAGTAAAAATTATCACGAAAATTATGAGCGCAGCAACTGCAGCTCTAATATAACTTCTCGCGTTTATAGTGACATTGTATTATAAAACCCGAAAAAACCCTCAGTCTTTGTCAAAAAAGCATACAAAAACAAGACAAGAAACATAAAAATACTATAACCAGCTAATTCATCAGAGGGAGACTGGTGTGCTTGTTAGTTACAGGTTTCTGGACTGGTGTCAGAAGATTGTGAACTATTGTATTGACAGAATTATTGACTATTGTATTGACTGAATTATTGAAGCTTCAATAATTTGAAGCTTATTCAACAATTTGAAGCTTAAGCTTCAATAATCCAGTCAATACAATAGTCAATAATTCTGTCAATACAATAGCTCACAATCTCCTGACACCAGTCCAGAAACCTGTAACTAACAAGCACACCAGTCTCCCTCTGATGAATTAGCTGGTTATAGTATTTTTATGTTTCTTGTCTTGTTTTTGTATGTTTTTTTTGACAAAGACTGAGGGTTTTTTCGGGTTTTATAATACAATGTCACTAATATATATATATATATATTATATACTAGCTGAAGTACCCGTTCTTCGCACGGCGTCGCACGGGAATGAATGGACTTTTTGATATTACGATTTGTGGTGATTACTATTTATTGTAATAAAGAGATATAGCAAAATGGATATCGCATTATATTGTGTTCAATAACCATGCATACCGAATTTCAAGGCAATCGTTTGTAAGGTGCAGAAGGCCATGCGGCGTAGCTCACTCTAGTGGCGAGTTTTAGCAAAACGGATACGGCGAAAATATTCTTCGCATTCAGATATCGATGAATACGAAATTTCAGGACGATCGGCTGGACAGCCCTGAAGTTCATGTGTTGACGCGACATCTAACGCGAAACTCTTCCCCGTGTTCAAATATCTATGTATACCTATTTTCATAGCGATCAGTTGCACAGTCAAGAAGTGATACACTGCAGCGCGATCTAGTGGTTAATTAAAGTAATGATTTGCTACAGTGCCGTCAAGTGGCGAGTTATAGCAAAATGGATAACGCCAAAATATTCTCATTGTTCAAATAGCTATGTATACTGATTTTCATAGCGACTGTTTGAATGGTCAAGAATTTGGCCTGCTGCAGCGTCATCTAGTGGCGAGTTAAAATAATAATGCATTGCAGTGCCATCTAGTGGTGAGTAACATCAAAAGGAACACAGTTAGAATATATTCTTCTGAAATGTGTTATTATAAGAAATTTTATGCCGATCGGTCGAACGGTATAGAAGTTGATGCGTTGCAGCGCCATATAGCGGCAAGTTACAGCAAAATGGATGCTGAAAAATATTCTCCGTGTTCTAATATCCGCGTGTACCAAATTTCATCGAAATCGGTTGGACGATATTCGCATAGTAAACGGCTAAACGGAAGAGAATTCCACGTTCTGCTGCGCCAACTGGTTGCAAGTTAGAGGAAAAGGGATAGCATAAAAAGCTTCTCAATGATAAAAGACTTAGGTGGACCAAATTTCATGGTGCAACGGTGCTGGAGTTTTTAAACCTCATACACACATACCAACATTTATTTTTATCTATAACCAGTGTCATTACATATCCCAGTCTCAAATAAAATCCAGTTTCAAATCTAAGCCTCGCCAAAGTGCCAACATACGCCATTTTGCAAGCGTTTTTTCAGGAAATCATTCGAAGCATTGATTTAGCAGCAATCAATATAGGGAATGGTTCGACCGCCAAAAAGTAAAGCACGCATTTATTTGAAAAGTGGAATCCCTGAATACAGCCGAATTTTTTTAAATTATCAACTATAACGTGTTTTATTCATCGTTACTCCGATGTACTAAATGAGAAGATTTCAATTTTCTGAAATTTGGCAGAACTCCCCCAACTTAAATCAATGTACTCAATTGGCGAGAATTCTGAAGATAGATCGCTTGAAATCCCTTAATAACTGCATTATTTCTTCACGGATCATTAAAATTTAACGCTGTATTCTAATAAAACCTTTGCACTTGCTTTCAAAAATCTATTTTCTTAAGCTCTCAATAAATTGCGCCACGCCGAAAACTGTGCAAACCGCTAGAACTCACTTTCTCAAAATCGACATTTGAGCTATTTTATTTTTTCGCCAAACTAAAAAATTTTACGTATTAGCCTCGGAAATCTTCAATTCTTATTGTTTTGCGTATAAAACATTTCATTCCTGCTCCGATTTCCCATGCACACGATATTATAATAAAAAAATAATAATCTTACAAATATAAAAAAAAAAAAAAAAAAAAAAAAAAAAAAAAAAAAAATCATTATTCTTCTTCTATTTTTACTTTGAGAATTTAAAACATTTTATTCGGCAAAATCGCCACAAATGGCAACCACGATCCTTATTTCACACTTTTTTCACTACAGGGGTTACAATTACGGAAAGCTTTTTGCGTGGAGAACATAAAAAATGTCTTTAAATTCCGGGAACGGGTGGACTTTCAAAGTTTTAAAGAGGACTATGATTTATTCTCTATTATTTTACATATCTGTGCAAAATTTCAGGCTGATAGGTCCATTTTTGTGGATTTGTATACAAATCAAATCCACAAACAAACAAACAGAATTTCATTTTTATTTATAAGATATATATATATATATATAACTAATAAGTAAAACACAAAACATACTACAAATAAGACATACCTCGCATAAAAATATAACAGCTATTAGCATGAATTAGAAACCACATTTTGAAGCCAAATAAAGTGCAAGAATTAGTGTGAAAATAGAATGGAACGGAAATTATAACCACTGTCGCCATCGTCAGGGGCCACAAACAGTGGATTATAATTTAAAGCAAACCAAATAGTAGGGTTTCGGTTGTGTGGCATATCAGAAGAGATATTAACTCCACACATTTGGGCCCTACCCTACTATATAAAAAATAGAAAAAAAGGAATCAAAAAGATAACAAAAATAGAAATAGCAATTATATTCTACATACCAGAGAGCACACGGTAATCTTAGTGAACACAAGTAAAATATGTTGCCAATGTTAAGAAATGTAAAAAGTGAAAAATGGTGTTGCCGCAAAATAAAAGTGGAAAAAAGAAAGTATAGGTGTTGCCATATACTAAAACGTAATATTATTATACTTGAATAGTATCCAGGTATATTAATATAATTAAATATATATAGAATAATAATAAATTAAAATTATTGAATGGCCAATTAAATATAACATATTGTTTTAGAAAATATAATGATTATTATTAGTGACAAAGTATGAATAATAAGTTATTGTATGACAGAAGATTAATCTAATAAATTAAAAAGATATGTTTAGGACAGAATAATCGCAATATAGGAACCACCCCCTTTTTTTTTAATCCCTCTAGATATATATATGAATGCATATACACATCCAGATTGTTTTTATACATATTACTATTTTTTACTTTTTTTAAAAAATATTTTTATTAAATATGAGAAAAACTTCCTCCGCCCGACCCAACCATACAATTACAACCTTAAAACCAAAACCCCACCCAACCTCCAGTAAATTAACAAAGACATTAGACACATCATTATCAAGAATTGTATATAATAGATTTTAGGAACTTAGTAGGATAGTTGTATTGTCTAGCTGACAGAAATAGAGATTTTTGGAACCTAAATATAAGTAAGTGGTACTTTGTTCATCCCTAAAAAAGAGGTATCAATGTTTCATCAACAGTCTCTTGATTTCATAATTTAAATAAATAAAATTCAGAGATGTATGAGTACAAGAAAATTCATTTAGAAACTTCCTCAATCGCCATTTATTTACAAAGTAAGAAAAATTGCTAAAAGATTATAACAAAGAAGTTTAAAATCATTAACATCTGGGTGTACACCCCATTCCGCCGTAAAGTACCTTAAGTAGGATGAGAAGATAAATGAAGCAACCTCACCCAGATTTGGATAACAACGATGCACACAAAAGAAGGCTATCAATTATTTCAAAAATTTTCTTGAGGTGACCTAGAGAGTAAACAAAAGGCAGATGAACTTGAAAATACCTTGAAACGCGCTAAGAAGCACATTGAGAAAAGCCAACAAGCCGCGTTAATTTTTCTCCTCAGTAAAAGTAACCTTGAAAACATGAATTTAGAAAAGAAGGTACATTAATGCGTGATAAACATCGATGTTAAGTAACTGAAGTGTACTACCATGCCGATTTTCGAGATTATGAAAAATGGAAGTGCCACTGCTTTCAACTGACGAAGGAGAAACAAGCTACTATCAGGGTTCCCATTAGAAAAATAAAATTGGGGGAGATTTCTCACCCATCCAAAAATTTTGAGTGAGATTTCTGAAAGTTAAGTGAGAACATAAATATTGTTTAATATCATTTTATTTATTTATAGTACAATTTCAATAACACCGATTTTTCCGTCCATTAAAAAATTTCAGCTTGATCATATGGAAAACTTTCTAAATTGATATTTTCATCAGCTATTCTAATAAGATTGCTTAAATTTGCACTTGAAAGTGCACTGAAATTTGCACTGGAATTGTTAATGGATATTCAAAGTTAATGAATGTTCAAATTTATTCAAAGAATCACATCCAGTTTAACTAAGCAAAAGAATTATTAACTATAATATTTTATCTAGTATAATAAAATTATATAAAATAACTTAATATTTATATAATATATTTATATAAATATTAAATTATATTATACTACAAAGTTGGTAAGATACAAATATGTGTAAATTAAAACAGACATAGTTAAGTTCAAATTCTTACTACAGTATAAGCTAGATTATCCGGCATTTAACCGGAAAATTCAGCTTCTTCTTTTTTTTTTGAGGGGGGGGGGGTCTTCTTAAAAGATTAACTCTTACTGTGAACGACAACTAAAATTAGAACGGAAGGGGGTCCAAATTTCAAACTGCCAGAGGTTATCAATAATTCCATGAATAGTGGTGGTATATAAAAAAACAAACAGATGAAATGCTCTCAAAACTCATATACGATGGACACACATACAAAAACAAAACATTTTACAGCTGGCAAGCAGGGGGAGAAAAATCAACACGTCAGCTCTGCGCCGATAGCATTAATTAATATTCTCCCTCTGCATTCCGATGATTTAACAGTGTTATCTCTGAACAGAAACTCAAGAGAGGAAGAGGGGGCGCTTCATTGCTGCCGGGGCACGCTCGTTATCCGACAGTAGTAGAGTAAAAACAAGTTTTTGTATTTGTAAACTGCCGTTTTTAAACTTTCAAACAGCGTGCGAGAATCTCGCGCAGGTGGCGAATATTTTGCTGAGCGAGAATACCTCGCGCTGCAATATTTTTTGCGCGATATTTAAGAAATTTATGCAAGATTCTCGCGGTCTCGCACTCTAGCGGGAAACCTGCTACTATTTAACCCTTTAACGCGCAGTGTTCCAGCTCTGGGAACACCAAACTCTGACGTTTTGACTGTTGCCAGTCACGAAGAATAGATTGGATTTCTATAAAAATAGTTGCGGGTGACCTAGCTCCACGAGAATCCTTTACATTTTAGCGCACTTTACGTCATTTCCCGTCAAAAAATGGTCACGATTCTTTTTAACAGCACTGACATCTGCTGAAAAATGGAAGAATGCGAGAACAGCTGGATAGATTGCCCCACGCTGAAAAAAGGGCAGCCGTGGCCATCGCTCGACTTAACTACCAGCAAGATGGCGGAAGATCGTTACGTTCATCGCGTGCCACATATCTAGAGACCCTTTTTTGACGCAGCTGGCTGGGCCGGCACAGTCAGCTGTCGTCAAAAAAAGGTCATTAGACCTGTGGCACGCGATGAACGTAACGATCGTCCGCCATCTTGCTGGTAGTTAAGTCGAGCGATGGCAATGGCTGCCCTTTTTTCAGCATTGGGAAAGGGTTGCGCCTCAAAGGGTTAAAAACTGTCTTTCATGACATTCGGTAATTGAATCTTAAATGCAAGGCAATGTCATAAAGTTACTGCTTCTGGCCATCTTGACAAGTGAAACTTGCGCATTAGCCCAGTCATTTGCGCTTTGCATGCGTATATACAGTAATCCCCCCCCTATAACACGGTACTCTTATAACGCGTTTTCATATTACGCGATATCATGTCCCTCGTATAACACGTGTTTTCCCACATATAACGCGAGGATTTCCCACGTACTTGTTATGAATTGCGATTCTTCAGCGGAACGATCTAGTGAATTTAAAATAAATCTTCAAAACTGTCTTGCACCCTATGTAGAAATTTAGAAAAAACATAAGATAGAAAACGAAGAATCATTAGATAGTGAAATTTCAATTAATATAGACGAACAAGAAGATATGCTCTTCAGTAAAGAGAATAGCAAAGCTTCAAATTGTGAAATATTTGAAGATTTTATTAAAAAAAGGTGTCGGCGGAACGTTATTTCAGATAGCTCCGACAGCGCATAAACATGTAACATAACTATTTTTGGAATTATGCAATTTTTTTTTAATTAACTGTTTTTTAGTTACATATGTGTAAGTGTTTTATTTAAAATATTCTTAGTTTAATTTTAATAAGATGCACATATTTAGTTTTTCCTTAATATTCGATTTACTTGAATCATTTGTACATAACGCGTACGTGGTCATAGAGCACGTTATACGAGAATACTCCTACAACGCGGAACGAATCTACCGTGCTACAGGGGAGATTACTGTATATTCCACAAACTAATTATCTTGGTCAATATTTTAATTCATACTGAATTTTAAAATATCAATGTGATTTAAAAAAGAAAGAGAGCTAGCTCATAAAACAAAACTGATTCGAATTCTTTTAATTAGTGAATTGATTACGTGATACCCTCAACCCAGGAGATGGGCCACGGAAGATTGTGCCCCTCCAAAATGTGGATTTTTGTAAATGGATGTCAATAACCACCCCTGTTGTGAGGAATTCTACCTTTTTGTGCCCTCCCCGAAACTTCCATTCCGGCTACGAGCCTGCTATGATACATCTCAAACAAGGGACTAGAAATATATATATATATATATATATATATATATATATATATATATATATATATAAGCGGAAGAAGCGAGGAGTGGAGAGGGAGACGGACGGAGAGATTTGAACGTAGATGGAATGGAACTTTTTTGGTGCATGCCTGGGTGGCTTGTTTTATTGTTTCTTTCTTTTAAAGCAGTGAATCCTGTGTGGATGTTTTGTTTACATACCTAAGTGGTGTACCAAATTTCTAGTATACCTTTGTAAATAGAAGAATATTAAATGTGTGTGTGTCCAAGTAACTTCGCCTAGTCATTGCGTACATGTCCTGCTTTTAATTAGAAGCACATAATAGTAATTCGTCAATTCATAGGGTCAGTACGACCCTATATATATATATATGTAATAATAAAATAAACTTTGCTAATTTAACCTAATTTAATTTAATGTTATTTGAAAAAGCTTCTTTAATCTTTTACAGTAAAGTTTGTTTCTCGGCCATACAAATATTACGCTCGGAGACGTTTTTTGTAGTTAGATAAGGAGTAAAATTGTTGTTTCAGCAGTATTTTCACTTTTCTGGGGTTTTCGTTACTACGCGCTTTTAGAACTCCTGGGTAAGCAGGTGTTTCTCATGTCTTGATTGTCAATCTAGTTAACTAATTACGTTTGAGAGTAACGCCTTCGCGATCGTGCTGCACCCTGCCAACAGGTGTAGTAACTAAGGAGTATTTAAGCAAGAGCACGGAAATTTCAAGGGCTTTAGAGTTTTAGCGTAGCTTTTAGGAGTTTGGAACATGAAGCTTTTGCAAGAGTTTCCAGCTTTAGCTGTTAGACTGCGATGTACGAAGATAGCCCCGGAGCTAAAAGGTCGCCGGCCTGACTCCTGCCCTCTGCTCGAACTTTGAAATAAACTATTTAACCTAGAACGCCAATGGATTTGCGTCAATCATTCCAACAAGGGATGGCATAAGGCCATTCATTACATATATATATATATATATATATATATATATATATATATATATATATATATATATATATAACTAACAAGTAAAACACAAAACATACTACAAATAAGACATATCTCGCAAAAAAAAAAAATATAACAGCTATTAGCAAGAATTAGAAACCAGAATTTGAAGCCAAATAAAGTGCAAGAATTATTGTGATAATATAATGGAACGGAAATTATAACCACTGTCACCATCTTCAGGGGCCACAAACAGTGGATTATAATTTACAGCAAACCAAATAGTAGGGTTTCGATTGTGTGGCATATCAGAAGAGATATTAACTCCACACATCTGGGCCCTACCCTACTATATAAAGGACAGAAGAAATCAAAAAGATAACAAAAATTAGAAATAGGAATATAATTTTACATACCAGACCTTGAGCACATGTAAATTTCATTTGAACAATTGATATGTGTTGCCAATGTTAAGAATTGTAAAAAGTGAAAAATGGTGTTGCCACTAAATAAAAGTGTAAAAGTGGAAAGAAGAAAGTATAGGAGTTGCCAAATACTAAAAGGTAATATTATTAAATTTTAAGAATATCCAGGTATATTAATATAATAAATATATATTGAATAATAATAAATTAAAATGATTGAATAAAATAAATAGTATAGCAAAATTAAATATAACATATTGTTTAAAAAATATAATGAATATTATTATTGACAAAGTATGTATAATAAGTTACTGTATGACAGAAGATTAATCTAGTAAATAAGAAAAAATAAAAAATAATGTTTAGGACAGAATAATCACAATATAGGAACCCCGGTTTATATATATATATATATATATATATATATATATATATATATATATATATATATATATATATATATATATATATATATATATATATAGAGACAATATTCGGCTTAATAACGGGTCCATTTAACGGAAATTTTATTGCATAAATAATTGGCATATTGGCAACTATTGAGGATCCTTTACTTCTATCGCTACAAAGAGCAAACACTTAGATTAAAATGTTTACAAGCTAAACTTTAAATTTATATATTATTCAGGTACAGAAAAAGTATATTTTAACTCCGAAAAACGAAACGCAAAGACAAAATTTCCAAGGGTGCAGAAAATGTTTAGGGCCTAATATTTCCCCAGAACCCAATTTGCTTTGTCCAAAATTTCCAAAAAACCGAAGCATATTTTCATTCTAGTTTAAGCGACTATCTATCGCTAGCTTCTTTCGATAACATCTCTACAAAAAAAAAAAAAAAAAAAAAAAAAAAAAAAATGCCTTTTTTCTTTTCTTTAAATTCACTCGGGGCAAAAAAATTTCCCCAGCGCTTCAGAATTTTCCCCGTACCTCGTTCGAGCGTTAGGACATATTCTGCACCCCTGAAAATTTCTAGGTTTAAAATTCGGTGGAATGACTTCTCTATCTACTCTAATCCAATGGGGGAAAAAAATGTTTAAAAAAATTTTTTCTAGAAAAACTGACTTAAATTGAATGCTCCATAGCTTGGAAATTTTTATTTATTTATTTATTGGAAGTGGTTCGATGTTTCTATGAGGCAGAATTTTGAATACATAATTCATATTCATTTTACACTGCGGGGCGGCATTAAAAGTCATTCGCCAAGGCAAATGACTTACGACACCTCAAGGTACCAGTCTTGACTAAATGAATGTATTCGCGGATAAATACATCTTAATATGGACTAGGAAAACAAAACAACACAAGAGGTTCACATCAGCTGCATACCACTTGCGATTAAAAAAAAAAAAAAAGGCCACCCTAAAAAATTTTGCTCAGGCCGCGGCCTACTCTGCTTTATTTAGAGAGAAATACGGCCCTGTCTACATAATCAAACATAAATAATCTAAAGCTTCGTTCTATATAATTTGAGTTTCTATTTATCATTTTTTCCATGTTGTATAGAAGGAACTATTGAGGAGGCATGTGCAGTGCACGTAAAAGTCTGTGCTAAATAATTTTATAATCAACGCACTTGGCATAGCACTGAATATCAACAGATTATTGAATGGTTATAAAGCGTCAAGAATACATTTTTTAAATCGTGTAAAACAAAGCCACAAAATAAATAAGCGGTACATATTCTGTAACCTGACCACGAAACAGTATTTACAGATATCAACTGTTATATTTAAAACACGTTTGGTTCATCATACTATCTACTTAACAGTTCTTCAGACAAACATTTTCACTTTTCATTAGACAAAGAAATTCAGACCAGGAAGACACGTCACACGGTAAGCATAAGGGGATGTTATTGCCTTACTGTGTTACCAAACCAAAATCAATACTCTGGCAATCGATACACACCATCCTCAATCTCCACTGGAGCAGCATGATCCCCCTGCCTACGTTTTATTTTCTACAGAAAAGACACAACAGTTCCTCCCTAGAAAACGTACTGTAGGAACGAGGTTTTCTACATACAGGAAACAGCTGTTGTCGTATTCTAACGAGAAACTTCTGAAAAGAGTGCACCAAGACGACTTAGAAGCACCCACCAATGCAACGATATCGTCATGAGTCAATTAACCTGCATACATTTATAAAATAAAAATTGCCGTATCTAGAGTATGGCGGGCAGGGCAAGCGCCATGGGTAGGTGAAACGGGCTCAGCCCGAGCCCGGGCTCGGGAAAAATTTCTATTTTATTGAACATACTCCTTGAAACAGATTTTTAAAAAGTGATTCATATGGAAAATAAAAGTACTTATAAAAAAAAGCGGCATGGGTGCCTAGAAGGTGCGTGAAGCTCTTTGGGTATTTCAGAACGGCGGCTTATATTGCTTAGTGAGTCATGAGATTCGACATTATTTCATAAACATAGATATAAAGAATTAGAAAGTGCATTAAAAATGTGCAACTATATTAGTCTTTCATTTGCACAAACGGCAAAATTTATTGTATTCTATCAAAGAATTACTTCTTTGAATTTTATTGAATTTTATTTATCTTTAGCTGAAATTTCGGGCACGGGCTCCGACTTAAATAATATTGATCGGGCTTCAAAAAATGAGCCCGAACTCATCTCTAGTAGGTGACACCTCAAAGAGGCGCAGGCTTCCATTGCGAGATTGACGCAACGAAAATAAGGATTCAATCTGTGCGCTTTTTGATGATTGGAAGGGCGTTCCTTCGATCTGTACCCATCGTTGATTCCCGGCATAGGTACAGAAGAGTTGCATCCTTGCAACGATGGGAAACAACACGTTAAAATCAATAAGACACAAAAATATTTATTTTGAATCACTGTCCTTAGAACCTAAACCTATCACAGTTTTTTTTATTTGCATAGTGAACTTTCACGACGAAAACAATATAAATCTACTGAAGTTTCAAGAATCATTATACAATTTAATTGCCATCGTTCTTACAAAGAGAAAGAGTTCAATTTTGTTGTAAGGTATGGCGCTACTTTACATAGGTACAACACGACTATACGGAGTTTGTGTGAAACATTTTTTTTTTTTCCAATGCAGAATTGCACAAAAGACATCATCCTTGACCAACACAAAGAGGTACATAAACAAAAACATAGTATTAAATCGCAGCCAAAAGGTCTCTAGTTTCTGTGAAACAGAAACTGTACACCCCTGAAAACGCTGTGCCGCCCCCAAGGGGGTGCGCCCCACCGGTTGGAAACTGGAAACCACTGGTTTAAAGAGAGATATGAGAGATAAATAAGAGAGATAAATAAGATTAGTCAAATAGTTGTTCAGTTGGAATCGTTGTAAAGATCACTATATCCCTGGTTTACGATGCTTAAGGTTCAACTGTATAAACACAATACATTAAATTATAATAGTAAGCAAATGAGAAACGAGTGAAGCCAAAATAAAATTAAATTAAAATTTCACGGATAAATTCTTCAATGCGAAAAAGGAAATCATGAATACCTGACAATTTAAAGATCTAACATTTGAATTTCTTGTTTAGCAGAATAACACCTGATGACTTGAGCTGTATTGCCGCTTTGCGGAACTTGCTATTTTGAATGCAGTTTCACTTCAACTCTTAAAACATGGTAAATAATTGAGGTTCTAGTGTTTATGTTTGTTTTAAGGCTGTAGTTGTCTTAATCTGATTCTTCTTGTAAGAGTTAATAATAATAAAATAACATGCTGTTAAAAATTATAAAACAAAAAGAAGACAAAGGCGTTCGAAATTTTGAGTGGCTCTCGTACTGCATTACGAATATTTCAACGAGGAAATGGAAGGACCCACAATAAAAACCAATTAGCACCCATCAAATAACCACTGATGCCAATTAAGCGAGAGAAAATGTTAAAAGGAAACAATCGAGATCCAACACAAAGCATAATGACCCACAAGAATTAACACCCGGAAAATATCTGAAACCAAGAAAAAAAAAATTATACCATATTGTACTGCTACCAAAAGCATGTTTTGAAAAGATTAACGAACCAAGAGAAAAGCACTTGTACGGTGTATAAGTGATAAGGGATAAATATGCGTTTTTCCCAGTTGATGACCCTTAGAAACTTCTTCACAATGCTTTCTCTGCTTACACGCGAAAGACAGGAAGGCAATGTTTATACATGCTCTACGGTCTATTGAACATCTGAAGCTTTGAATTTACGGCCATTCTCTCTGGAGAGGGTAGATCTATTTTCTTCTACCTAAAAAAGTTCTGGAGAGGACACAGTGCATGTTTTAAAGGAAAGGGTGAAATGCAAGTTAACCCTTTAACGCGCAGTGCGTTCCCGCTCCGGGAACACCCAACTCTGACGTTTCGACTGTTGCCAGTCACGAAGAATAGATTGGATTTCTATAAAAATAGTTGCGGGTGACAGAGCTCCACGAAAATCCTTTACTTTTTAGCACGTCATTTCCAGTCAAAAAAATTGTCACGATTACTTTTAACAGCACTGACATCTGCTGAAAAATGGAAGAATGCGAGAACAGCTGGATAGATGATAAAAGGGCAGCCGTTGCCATCGCTCGACTTAACGACCTGCAAGATGGCGGACGATCGAAACGTTCATCGCGTGCCACAGATCTAGAGACCGTCAAAAAAGGGTCTCTAGATCTGTGGCACGCGATGAACGTTTCGATCGTCCGCCATCTTGCTGGTCGTTAAGTCGAGCGATGGCAACGGCTGCCCTTTTTCAGCATTGGGAAAGGGTTGCGCCTCAAAGGATTAAAGGAAAAGAGCATACTATGAAAGGACAAAGAAATGATTGTGGATGGTTCGATATCATTAAATGAACTAACAATGTAGATAGACCCTAACGGTGTTGTTCGAAAAAATCATGTGATTTTAGTACATAATTACAAATAAACTAATTATGCCAGGCACTTCAAAATTTTGAAACTGTCTCTTTACAAGATGTACTACATACTGCAATAAACGATAAATCTGTATCAGTTTCAAAACTTTTAGAAAAAATTCTTAAAAGTCTGAAATTTTCGTAAAGCGTGTCACTCTTCGAAAAATCTTGCAGCTCAGATCCCTGTTTAAGATTTTTTTCTGAAAATTTCACAAACGCCACAGCATTTTCGCTTATTGCAGTGTGTAAAGCAGCTTATGAAGAACCCTCTGGAATTTTTTGGAGACCATAGTACTATTAGTTTATTTCAATTTGTGTACCAAGACTAAAAACAGAGTTCTTTTTTTTTTCGACATACACCCCTAAATGGGTAAAATTCATTGAGTATCTGAAGCTTATCAGTAAACATGAAAATCGAGTTTACTAACTTCATTTTAGTGAAGGAAGGTATGTTTAACTTTGACCTAACTTGACCCTTGACCAACAACCTAACTAAAGACATTAAATACAAGAATCTATACATATAATTAATAATAATAAATCCTCATAAAATCATGTATATCTAAAAAAGTTTTTGCTTAGTTTTGTTATTCAGTATTTAGACAGTTTAATAATTTGATTATCTTTACATAGCAGTAACGTATATGTGCAGTAGCGAACTACAGGTTTCCATTTCTGGAGGAGGGCGATCCGGTTTTTAAACCTTATTGTTACTAGAGTTTTTATCAGGGTTGGCACGTTTTTGCCATCGGTGGAAAAACCCTGTAAAAACTGTCCCGGCAAAAATACATTTTTGCCAACCAAAGTGACAAAAATGGCAATCGCAGTGTCTTTTTTTCCCCCACCCAGGTAAACTAAAATACCATATAAAACATGAGTGGCATGGTTTAAACCAAATGGTTTTTTTCTAAAAACAAAAACGAATTGTTGTTTTTTTTTTAAGAATAATTTAAAATTACGAATACTACAGCTAGAATAAGTTATGATGCATTTTAAAATTATCCTTATAAGTATCAAAAATAATTTTTTATACCCATCTAATAGATACTTTAATGTTTTATCATTATCAAAAATTATTAATTAAACTTAAATTATTGGCTGCATTTTTAATTTGTTTCTAAAATAGAGGTTTTGTGTTTTAACAACTTATCACCATTATTAGTGATGAATCTAAAAGCAATATTTCATGTAAAACGTAGTAAACAATTACTAATGTATTATATTAAGCTTAAAAAAATAGTATCTCTAAATAAATATTAAAATTTAATGATTTCAATGTCCACATAAGTATAGCAACAATTGTTTATTTAGTACTTTGTTTTAATTATTTTCAGAAGGAATATTAATTGTTATTTGAACATTTTACAAATAATTTTATTTATAAATATGTATACATGTAATTATAAAAGGATTTTTTTAACCAAAAAAACCTTGTTTAAACCAAAAAACCGGGTTTTTTTTTTTTTTCGAACCCTGATATAAAATAGGTTTTAGTTCAAAATCAGTGCTGCTGCTATTTATTTTATATTTGAGCACTAAGTTTAAATAAGCATCATATAAACATTATAATAATAAAAGAAATAAGCATTTTATTAAATAATACCCAATTTTATGACAAAATTAGAAATGAGACTATATACTATTTTTGTAGAAAATAAATAAATAGGAAATTAAATGCGCTATTCATTTTTTATATCTAATTATCAATACTAGTAATCACATAAGAATTGCAGAGTATAGAGACTGTGCAGGATGTAAATGAATGTAATAATAATGGATGAATTAGAAATGCAGATAATCAGGTACAGTCTAAATTAAAATTGTTACATTAAAAAGCGGAACACTATTAAATTCTACATAATTCAGTAATATCTGCATTAAAACAAAATGTTTGCTTTTTTAGCATCCTCTATATGTGATAAAGTAGGGAAATTTGTAACATTGATTTTCTAACAGTTAAATGGGGATGTTTTTCTTTCAATAACTGATTTTGTAAGATATTAATCTAACTCTTGACGGATAGCTGATACATAAATTCTATTGTTATTCGCATTAACTTTAATTGCAGTACGACTGTTTATTCCATGAAAACAATTCACAGAAGATTTCTGATTTTTGAATTAAATGATTTGAAACTGAGAAAATTAAAAAAAAAAAAAAGTAATAGGAGAATAATCTAACTGGTGAAAATAAAACAGAAAGAAGAAAAAATACTGCTGTCGGATAACCAGATATCCAGTTGAAAGTTCTGTTGCAATACTACTAGTAATTAGTAAAGTTTTGACCACAACAATCTCAAAATTAACATTTTTAACAAACGAGTATGTTATTTTATTTTTTTAAGAGAACCCAAAGGTTTTGATTTACAGAAATAGTTAAATAGTGATTAGCAAATGAATAGGTTATTGGTTTTTTAAATTATTATTAAGTACATATAAGCATTTACAATACTTTGTTTTTTAGAAAAAAAATCTGTTTACAAAATAATTAATAAGTTAATGTCAAATATAGTATTATTAAAAAGCTATATAAGTATACTTAAAATACACGTAATTTTGATGCCAATAGGACGTATTATTATTATTATTATTATTTAATTTGTAGTATACGTTCATGAAAATTTTTCCTATTTTCTTTATTATTATTATTATTTTAGAAATACCATTATTCGACTCGCTTTTTCTCTATTTACGTCAATTCTTCCCCTAAGTATACCAGTTCAGTTAATAATAAGACAATATCACGCGATGCATATAAAACTCAAAACACTGCAAGGAAGTTTATTTAAAATGTTTATTATAATTCATATTAAGTGTTCACTAACTTTTATCCTTTGAGGAATCTAAGTCGAGACTTAATGCGGTTATTTCGTACGATGAAAATACCAGATAAATTATTCAGATCATTAAGTTCGCTCATACTTCCAGACCATCTCGTTCACATGCACAGACAACAGAGTAATTTTGCTCATCAAACTGAGATTGCAAAACACAGCAAGTGACAGATAATTTAAACTAGGAAGATACCTCTGAGCCCTAAAGGAATAGAAAATTAGCTCAGCGGACAAAGAACTATTTTCGTTTGATACTGAATGCTATCACGAACCTAGATATGAATTGCAGATAATATAAAAAAATTTTACCTTTTGAAAATGCAAAATAAAACAGACCATGTACAATGAACTCTCAGATCTGCACAAGTTTGAATTTAATGCGGACTTGGCATACTCATTTGAAAAAAACATACTAGGAAATTTTATTTTTGTTGTAATAAATAAGGATGAATGCGAGACAAGATGAGACAGAAATTTTCAGTTGCTATGAGAGACTAGTGAATGCCTATTAATCATTACTATATAAGGATTTTGCGAGACGTGAAAGCTTTACAGCTTTTTTGCGAGACGAGACAATCTTATTTTCCGTGGCGAGTCCATCCCTAGTAATAAAATAATAATAATGAGCAAATATTTTTTAAATAATAAAAGAAAATTCCTTTTCAAAAGTTGTACAGCTTGTTTAAAAGGACAAATTAAAAAATATTTAAAAAAATGAAAACTAGATTGAATTCATTAATACGAATATTTAACCAGTTACATTCCAAATTTAGAATTGCTAATATCAACTTGAAACTGTTCCCTTTCTCTTCTTTTAGTTAGACTAGGAATGATCAATGCTGATTAATGTAATATAAAATAAAAATGGAAAAAAAATTATAACACTAGCTATACGTGTGATGACTGTTTCATAAGCAAGTGATAAGACATTTTAAAAAAGAGTATAGCACAAAGAAAAGTGAAGAAGTCAAGTAATACTTTGACTGACACACTTGTAGGAAATTTAGTCCTATAATTATAAAACCAATGTCTAAAAATTTATTAATGCCCTTATTTTTTGTATTTATTATTATTATTATTATTATTATTATTTTCGTTGCCTAGATATGATTATAAAGTGAGAGGAACGCTTTCCATTTAAAACAATCAAACTTTAACAGAACATGCAGTCATGATTTAAGCTGATTAAATGAAGTATTTGGTTGTGATTTTTCTAAGAAACGGTTAGAATTAATTAATGAGGGTTTTTTTTTTTTAGAATTTTATTCAATGTGTAGAAAAACGCCCAGAATACAATAAAATATTAAATAACTTTTTAGTAAAACAAAAGTACGTATGTTCCAGGAGGTACACGATTAGTTATTAACTTCTTTGGGAATCAAGTTATTCACCCACCTGCAACATACGTAAATATTGCAAGGTTGTAATTCCTTCAACTATTTATTTGCCTTAGTGTAATTTTGAAATACATATTAACAGTCATTTCACAAAAGTATAACTTCAGTTTTGTTTCACACAGTTTCGATTGCTTTGTTTTGCAAATCTATCATAAATGTTTTTATAGAACATTAACAGAAAAAAAGAGAATCTTTTAAAAAATTGCTTAAAAATTAATTTTAATTAACAGCAAGCTTTCGTACAAAAAAGGATTTTTTAATTACTTGAAAATTAATTCTGATTAGCAGAGACTCGAGTAATTGAAGAAGCTCTGTATAAATTTATGGACGTTTCTAGGAGCAGGCTGAAGAGGACAGAACAGGATCAACTTAACTTACAAGAAAAGTTGTCATCAGTAATTAAGAGAAAACGTAACAAGACATGAAATATTTTCCGATTTGTTTCAACAGACATAAAAAAGATTTTAAATACAGCTCAGCATGTCACAAAATATATTCAAGCAGAAAGATTAACTGTCAGATAAGTACAGCTATACACTTTCCAGTTATATCGCACTTCAGTGGCCGAGTCAATAAGGAAAGTTTAACAAATCTTCAAAAAGTAATTTCTCCAGAAGTATAGTTCCTTTAGATTTAAAGAACAATGCATTCTTAACAAGAGATTAAATCAAACACCCTGCAGAATTAAACAATGCACAAGCAATTACATTAAAAGAAAATGGGACAACTTACAAGCAAAGCACATTTTAAGAGAGGACTTGTAGAGGAATTTTTCAACAAAAATGGACATGCACATACAAGAACAAAACCAATAAGCACATAATTAATGATACAAAAAGAGCCTATTTTCTAATAAACAAATTTAAAATCACAAGTGGAAAAAAATTTCAATTAGAATATTCCACAATTTATGAAGTCTGCGTCATGACAATGCGTTACATAAAATTGTATTATTTTATGTAAACGCATATTAATGTATTATTGTAATATTTTAATTATTCTCACATAAAAATAATTATTCAAACATATCGTATTTCCTTTTCTATATCTGGCGAAAGAAAAATTCAATCATTTTTCTTTCACCGCTTTCACACTTCTTTCATTCAAGCATTTCTTAAGACTTTAAATTATTTCAAGGAAAATCAGATTGCTTGAAAAACAGCCCAGAATGAAGACAACCAATGTAGTTAAATTAATTTGCTAAATAAACCAAATGGCATGGTAATGGCGGCTGCATTTGTCTCACTAATTGTTATTTCGCGGTTTGATCTTCGTTTTTCATTGTTTGGTCTTCCAAGCATGACAAACAGGGTGCCATATGTTCTGGGGGTGGATTTAGAGGGGGGGCTAATCACCTTTTTTTAAGAAAATGATACTTTCACCTTATCTTTTCAATATTATATTTTCAGTCAAGAGAGGGACGATCGTTCCCCTTCCCCCTCCTTAAATAGGCTCCTGCATATGGAACTGAAAAAAAAAAAAAATCCTGTCTTTAAATTTGTGTATGTGTATAATGTGTTTAAGACAAACCCACACGAGCAGTATCTGACTAGGGACGAAGGGGGTAGGGCAAACTACGGCCCGCGGGCCAAATCCGGCCCACCGGAAGATTTTATCCGGACCGCGGGTGTAATTAGCCGGTCCGACGGAAATTGAAAGAATATATATATTTATACATTATCTATCCATATTAAGAATTATGAAGATGGCTTGAAAAAAGTGCATGATGAGTTCGAACGCAGATTTCAAGATTTCAGTGCCATGCAAACAGAATTGGATATTTTTACCATACCTTTCAACGTAAATTGTGAAGCAGTGAGGTCAGATTTGCAGCTTGAATTAATTGAATTGCAATCTAACAATCATCTCAAGCAGTTGTTTCTAAATATGCCAAAGTTAGAGTTTTACAAATCAATATAGAAAGTTAAGTTTCCGAAATTTCATATCTCACGCCCAGAAAATCAGCTTCATCTTATATATGAGAACAAGTGTTTTCAACTATGAACCTTAGAGAGAATTCTTTCAGAAGTAGACTGACAGATGAGCATTGAGCCTCGTTCCTTAGAATCAGTGCATTTCACTTCGAACCTCAATATAAGGAACTTTTAAAAATGAAGTCGCAATTTCATTCATCTCATTAACATATTTAAATTGTAATACTTGTATATCGTTCTTGAAATTTTAGAAAAATTTATCTTGGCCCGCCAAACCTTTTTTTTTTTTTTTTTTTTTTTTTTTGCCCGCGACCGAAAAAGTTTGCCCATCCCTGGGAGGAGAACTTCTTAAGTGGTTCCAACGCGTATTCACGTTACATCTGAAGAAAACTGCCCCAAATACTCTAGACCGTTAGATCGACAGCCATGTAGTAAGCCAGAACCCTGGATCTTCACACTTCATTCTGCCGTCGACCAGGTTCAGTGTCTTATCCACGCTGTCACGGTGGGTTCATTTTACCTATGAAAAAGTAAGAATGTCCAACACTTTGTTTCATTTACGACAAAACAAAACAAAAAAAACCTCAACATTGGCTTAAAATTTATTCTGTGTTTGTGCAGGGCTCGCAGCAGCCCGATGCCCTTTTAGTAAAAAAAAAAAAAAAAAAAAATACGCCCTGTTGCCTTTTGATTCCCTTTAGTACCCTAATGGCAAAAAATCTGATGTGTCCAACACATGACTTCCTTGCACGTCCATTAGATCAAAAATATTTTCGACGCACTTCCTCTAAATTTATTTGTTTGAAAGAGATAAAATATCAATAATAGTAAGGTTTAGCGATTTCTAGCCAAATATTTCGATATCGCCAAGCTGAGTTCAATTTGAAAGATTTCCTTCTGACACTTTATTTGGCGATATTTCACCAAAAGCCGACAAACTTGAGATAGTCAGCGAGATTTTGGGGATAGCCAAAGTAGTCATTGAGCACAGACCTTCAATGAATTGAATGCATCTATACACCTCAATGTATTCAAAGTCATTTGGCTCACCCTGTAAATAAATTCTCAGTCGATTGCTGTCAAAAAAGATATTGAAAACAGTTAGATATTACAATAGTTCTAAATACAAAGTTAAAAAATCTACGGGTTAAAGTTTTAGAGTTATACAAAATAGGAAATAATTTTTGGCGCCAAATTTGGCGATATTTCGGCGAAACTCGTCAATGTCGACGACATTTGGCGAGATTTTAAGCATAAACCAAACAATGACAGATTATCGCCAAATTTGGCGATATTTCGCCAAAACTCGCCAAGAACGATGACAAATGGCGATACTTTGGGCATGGACGAAATGACTGACTATCGCCAAATTTGGCGATATTTCGCCAAAACTCGCCAAGGTCGAGGACAGACGGCGAGATTTTGGGCATGTACCAAACAATGACTGTCTACAGTTGTATTATAATGAAGATGTCCATAGACATTAAGATACTGAAATTCTTTTCGGTGGTCCTGTAAATAAACTCTCCAGTAGATTGGAACCAAAAATCGAGATACACAACTAGATGTTACAACATTCTTATATATGAAATTTCATAATAGTTTTTGAGATTTGAGAGTTAAATATGCACACACGTACACCAAAAGTCGCCAAGCTTGGCGACTTTTGGCATAGTTCTTGAGGGAGGCACGTGACCGTGGTCGGACCATTACCTAACTTATGTGGTAGGACGGTATTGTGCTTGAAATGGATGAATGCCCCTAAAATTGCTATTGACCGTAATGTATTGGAAATCTTTTGAGTGTTCCTGTAGCAGAACTATAAATGATAAAGACACTTTTTTTAATGGAGAAATTCATTTTCTAACTCTTTACAGCATATATCACTTCTGAGTCGTTTGAAATAGCCCAATACCTCTAAAAAACGCTTTGATGAATTTCGGCCCATAGAGCGTAATGTATTTCGAATCTTTTGGGCGGTCCTGTAGATAAACTATTCAGTCGAATGGAACCGAAAGGGGAGGTGCACAACTAGATGTTACAACAATCCTAAATATAAAGTTTCAACATTCAACGCCTAACAGTTTTTGAGATATGCGAGTTTAATGAATTTCGGCCCATTGAGTGTAATGTATTTCGAATGTTTTGGGCAGTCCTGTAGATAAACTATCCAGTCGAATGGAACCAAAAGGGGAGGTGCACAACTAGATGTTACAACTATCCAAAATATGAAGTTTCGACATTCTACGCCTAATAGCTTTTGAGTTAGGCGAGTTTAATGAATTTCGGCCCATAGAGCGTAATGTATTTCGAATCTTTTGGGCGGTCCTGTACATAAAATATCCATTCGATTGCCACCAAAAGGGGAGGTGCACAACTAGATCATAGAACAATCCTAAATATCAAATCTCAACATTCTACGACCCATAGTTTTTGAGATATGCGAGTTACATACATACGTACGTACGTACGTACAGACGGCATGGAAAAACTGGCCACAGTAGACTCGCCACTGGTCAAAATGAGTTGCAGACGCGTTAATATGATCGTGCATGCTAGCCTACGATGAGATGCATCGAAAAAAATTTTTAAATTAAATTTAGAGGTAGTCAAAATCGGTTTTTATGTCGAAATTTGGCCCCCAAAATTTTTCGGGATCACATTACTTCCTTATACTACGTACAAGGAAGTAAAAACTGTTAAGATCAGATTCTTATGCAAAATGTTTACTTAATCAAGCATTCTCTTGCTTGTTATTGGGTGATAATTTTTGTTATTAAAAGGGGAAAAAGCCTGATTTTAAAATATTTTAAAGAAACATTATCATTAACTTAGCTATTAATAAATTGTGTTCATAAGATAAGTTAATTAACAAAGTTAAATCAAAAGTAATTAATTTTTTTTCATTCTATACATTTATTAACTTAATATGTTAGTTAACATATTAAAATAAAGATTGGTTATTAAACTATTATTAATTGTTTCACTCAGTTTTGTAAAGAAAAAAAAAAAAAATCTGATGTGTCCAACACATGACTTCCTTGCACGTCCATTAGATCAAAAATATTTTCGACGCACTTCCTCTAAATTTATTTGTTTGAAAGAGATAAAATATCAATAATAGTAAGGTTTAGCAATTTCCAGCCAAATATTTCGATATCGCCAAGCTGAGTTCAATTTGAAAGATTTCCTTCTGACACTTTATTTGGCGATATTTCACCAAAAGCCGACAAACTTGAGATAGTCAGCGAGATTTTGGGGATAGTCAAAGTGTCTGTTAGTCATTGACCACAGACTTTCAATGAATTGAATGCATCCATACACCTCAATGTATTCAAAGTCATTTGGCTCACCCTGTAAATAAATTCTCAGTCGATTGCTGTCAAAAAAGATATTGAAAACAGTTAGATATTACAATAGTTCTAAATACAAAAGTTAAAAAATCTACGGGTTAGTTTTAGAGTTATACAAAATACGAAATAACTTTTGGCGCCAAATTTGGCGATATTTCGGCGAAACTCGTCAATGTCGACGACATTTGGCGAGATTTTAAGCATGAACCAAACAATGACAGATTATCGCCAAATTTGGCGATATTTCGCCAAAACTCGCCAAGAACGATGACAAATGGCGATACTTTGGGCATGGACCAAATGACTGACTATCGCCAAATTTGGCGATATTTCGCCAAAACTCGCCAAGGTCGAGGACAGACGGCGAGATTTTGGGCATGTACCAAACAATGACTATCTACAGTAGTATTATATTGAAGATGTCCATAGACATTAAAGTACTGAAATTCTTTCCGGTGGTCCTGTAAATAAACTCTCCAGTAGATTGGAACCAAAAATCGAGATGCACAACTAGATGTTACAACATTCTTATATATGAAATTTCATAATAGTTTTTGAGATTTGAAAGTTAAATATGCACACACGTACACCAAAAGTCGCCAAGCTTGGCGACTTTTGGCATAGTTCTTGAGGGAGGCACGTGACCGTGGTCGGACCATTACCTAACTTATGTGGTAGGACGGTATTGTGCTTGAAATGGATGAATGCCCCTAAAATTGCCATTGACCGTAATGTATTGGAAATCTTTTGAGTGTTCCTGTAGCAGAACTATAAATGATAAAGACACTTTTTTTAATGGAGAAATTCAGTTTCTAACTCTTTACAGCCTATATCACTTCTGAGTCGTTTGAAATAGCCCAATACCTCTAAAAAACGCTTTGATGAATTTCGGCCCTTAGAGCGTAATGTATTTCGAATCTTTTGGGCGGTCCTGTAGATAAACTATTCAGTCGAACGGAACCGAAAGGGGAGGTGCACAACTAGATGTTACAACAATCCTAAATATAAAGTTTCAACATTGTACGCCTAACAGTTTTTGAGATATGCGAGTTTAATGAATTTCGGCCCATTGAGCGTAATGTATTTCGAATGTTTTGGGCAGTCCTGTAGATAAACTGTCCAGTCGAATGGAACCAAAAGGGGAGGTGCACAACTAGATGTTACAACTATCCAAAATATGAAGTTTCGACATTCTACGCCTAATAGCTTTTGAGTTAGGCGAGTTTAATGAATTTCGGCCCATAGAGCGTAATGTATTTCGAATCTTTTGGGCGGTCCTGTGCATAAACTATCCATTCGATTGCCACCAAAAGGGGAGGTGCACAACTAGATCATAGAACAATCCTAAATATCAAATCTCAACATTCTACGACCAATAGTTTTTGAGATATGCGAGTTACATACATACGTACGTACGTACGTACAGACGGCATGGAAAAACTGGCCACAGTAGACTCGCCGCTGGTCAAAATGAGTTGCAGACGCGTTAATATGATCGTGCATGCTAGCCTACGATGAGATGCATCGAAAAAAATTTTTAAATTAAATTTAGAGGTAGTCAAAATCGGTTTTTTTGTCGAAATTTGGCCCCCAAAATTTTTCGGGATCACATTACTTCCTTATACTACGTACAAGGAAGTAAAAAGGTCATTTTTTGCAGATTAGAATTCTTTTAATCAGGATGTACAGTACTCCTTTTAAGAAAAACAATGCCGTTTTTAAAAATAATAATGTCATTTTTTTAACCCTTTTCCATCCTACTCTTTTCTCACTTAGAATAAGCTCTGGTTTGTGCTTATGTTCATAGAATTTTATTACGCTTTTAAAAAAGAAAAAAAAATATTCCCCCCCTTCTTTATTAAAAGGGGTAAAATTGTATTTTTTAAAATTTTAAAATGTATTACTATTTGAATTCGTATCATTTCGAACTCAAATATCAAGTACGACAAATAAATGTTCAAAACATTAATAAAAAAAAAAATACAACTTTAATCTGGAATAAAAAAAAATTATTTTGAAATTTAAGTCGTAAGTCAAAATAAATTTATTAACTTCTGTTATTATTCAGAATTTTTTAATTTACAAGCTTACTCAATTCTTTTTAAAACAAATTTTAATGCCGTTTTTTTTTAAGAGTCTAACATACATCACGTACAGTACAATAGACATTCTTAAATACGGTTCAGCATAAAAACGTTAAACAGGAGAGAGACCGTTCAACAATAATCTGCAGTTTAAAGAGAAAAGTCACTGGCCTTTAAAATGTCATTAAGTGGCCAAGTTTACTTCAGAGCAGTATTTAATTATGTACAAAATCTTACCGAAAGCAGGGATCTGGGCTCGGAAATAATGAATTTAAAAACCCGAAGTCGCATTTTCTTCCATCCGTTACAGGAGAGAGGCATCTTTATGAGGAAAACTGAATAAAAATTAGCAAGGATTTAGCGTGTTCTCTCTAACGAGCGTTTCCTTGAAGGCCGCATCAATTTATGACGTCTCCAGAGAGGTGAAGATGCGTTGGATACACTCAGTGGGCGTGCTTTTTTTTTTTTTTTTTTTTTTTTTTGTTATGTTAACGAATCAACACTAAGGTTTGTATTTTTAAAATATGTAAAGTTAACAGTAATGCTGATTTTCACTTTATAGGCACTAGAGATAAGTTCGGGCTCATTTTTTGAAACCCGAGCCCGCCCGAGTCGAGCAATATTATTTAAGTCGGAGCCCGAGCCCGCAATTTAAACTGAAGATAAATAAAATTCAGTTACTTCATTGATACAATACGATAAATTTTGCCGTTTGTGCAAATTAAAGACAAATATAGTTACCAACTCTTAATGCACTTGCTAATTCTTTATTTCCATGTTTATCATAAATAATAACAATAATGCTTCAATTTTTATTAAAAATTCCGTTGAGTACTCACATTAGTGTTAAACATTCGTATGTACTTAGATATATTAGATACACAAAAAAGCAAGTTATAAATCTCGTATAGTGACATTAAAAAATGTTATATTTAAAACACGTCCAGAAAAGAAACTGCATAATAAGTTTAAGAAATTTGCATATTTGCATAGAATTGCATAAGAATTTAGTTGATAGGAACAAAATTACTTAAAAAATATTTTATGATACGATGTGAATATATACATTTAACTAAGATAGAACAGTAAATAATAAGACCAAAATTTTGAATTAACAGCATTTTAACACACATACGCAAATGAAATAGCACAACACACCATTTAGTAAATTATGTAAAAAAGCTAGCTTTTTACCCACTAATTATTTTGTTGCAAGTCCTAGCATCACATCAGTACGTTTATTTTTCGGATGAATCGTTTTTTAAAGTCCGTTTCAAGCAGTATGCTCAACAAAGGAGACATTTTTCACGAGCCCGAGCCCGAACGCCCGTCTCATCTCTAATAGGCACGTATAATAAAATAATTATCGTGGACAAATGTAATTATATAGTGCTCAATCAGTAATCCAAAATAATGGAATGTTCGGACTACTGAAAAATTCTGATCACCGAGGTTGTTCGAAAAAAATATATAGTGCAAGAATATGTATTAGGGTGGTTCGAAAAAAAGGGATTTTTTTAACTCGTAATACCAAGGAAAAGTTGGGAATTTGGTGACTAAAAAGATGACCCAAAAGAAATTAAATCGGTTAAATTCTTCCGATCGCGCATCTGCTTTGAAATTGGTCGAAATTTGAAAAAAAAAAAAAAAAAAAAAAAAAAAAAAAAAAAAAATTCTTGTTCAGTTGCCCCATCGCTAAATCTAATCCAAAGAAGGAAAGAATGAAAGAAAAAATAAATAGAGAAAAAAGGAAGAAAATCTGAAACACTTTCAGATTTTAAATACGCACTAAAGTGCTATATATTAAAAGCGTATCATAATTTATGAGTCGTCCCTATTTTTCGTCCTTATTCCATTAAGTCGGAAAATGGATCATTATTCATGAGTGTGTCGTAGTTTTCTACCTTGTTTCGTAAAAACCCGTCTTTCCATACACTTCATTAATAATATTGTTTTCATTCCCTATTAGTTGCAGAAGTATTTCATCAATAATATTTTCGGAGAAAATTCGCTTTATCGAACTGCGTAGCGTTCGATAAAGCGAATTGATTATGAAGAAATTGGCGCTTTTCTGTGGAGCGTCTCTTGGATTGCAGCCTGCCCTGTTCGGTTCGTTTAAACACTTCACGCACCGCGCACTTATCGACCGTCTAAAAAAAAATCGCCAATTTCAGGGATAAAGCACATTTTATGCATTTTCTTTTCACCAAACTGTGGAATAATTTCATTTTTTGCAAATTTTGTTGTAATACCATAACCCTATAGTACTACTGAAACTTAGTGTTTTTATTTCAAAATTGATACAACAATGGAACAATCGCCAGACTTGTATCGAAATACTACGTGCCAAATTACTTCTCTAATTTTTTACGATGCAATATCATATTACATAAAAATTTTAACATTCGCACAACCACCTTACGAACTTTTAACTGCGCCGAATTTCGCGCTCATCCGTTCCTGCAATGTGCTGCAAAAGGGACACAAAGACTTTTCTTAGCGTATTTATTAGGGATGCACCGAATACCATATTTTGCCACATAACGAATACCAAATATTCGGTTAAAATTCTAACCGAATATTCGACCGAATACCGAATATTTGATTAAAATTTATTAAACATTGATTACAATGATTAATTTAGTTGGTTTGTTTTTAAATAGTGTTTAATATCCAAGTGTTTACTTATATGTATCACCTTTATAAATATTTGTGAAGTAATATTTTTTTTATCTGCATATTTTATAAAAAATTAGCAGTTAATTAACTGTACATATTTATGAACATTTTATATTATGAGTTTTTCTCCCTCCTGGTTACTGTTTCATATTCAAATTAGTTAGTAGTAGTAAAGCTAGTGTAATGTGCCATAAGATTTAAGAAAAATTGAAAAACAACAAAATTTTTAATTAAACAGTGTTTTCTCTTACTAATATCACATTTAAAGTAATTTTAATGTATGTAACAGTTTGAATTAATTTTGTCCTATGGCACTACACTAACATTAATTCATGATATAAAAAAAATTCGTGTTTGTTTACCAATTGTTGAATATTTAAATTTGTTTACCATTCGGTTGCCAAATATTAAAGTATTCGGCCGAACCGAATATTCGGTTTGTCTACCGAATAGGCAATATACCGAATACCAATCGAATATTCGGTGCATCCCTAGTATTTATATATACTACTACATAGATAAGCTTTGATTTGATCATATAGAAAACAATAGGGAAAAATTCGTTTGAAGGGAGATAATTAAACTTATAACCCAGTTATTACTAAACACTCTTGGTGGGCTTTGATTAAGTATTATTTTTAACTTCATAATTTTTTCATAGTAATTGCAAAGGTCACAGCAGAATTAATCCTGACGCACCTGTCGTAAAGCGGAGATGAAAGACAGGTGTTCGCCTCAGCCACAAAGTAATTGTTTAAGCTTTTCTAATAAGAAAATTATGAATCCAATTACTCGTAATTTCAAATAATTTTATCATTAAAATTATTTACTGCAACTAAATGATCAATTTTTTGAATTTAAACTAGGGTTAAAGTATAGCGAAAATTTCACATTTTATTTAAGCATGCATCAAAAGCCAATAAATTCGTAAGGAAAACAAATTAATAGACCGGATGAAAACACTGTTCAACTTGGAAGTGTAACATAATTATTGTTTGGCGAATAAAATTAGTGAGAAAATGGGTAAAGTAAGAATTGTAACTACAACATTATAAGCGGCTACTTGGCCGTTGGCGATGGGTGCTGGAAAATAATGGGAGATTACTTTGTCGAATAAAGGTATTATTGCATATTTATTTCTTTGACACGCTCTTTAAAACTTATTATTAAACCCAATATAGGAAAAGTCTCATGAAAATTTAATAATTTTTTTGCTCAACTTCTGAGCAGAAAGCCGCAATGAATTTTTTTGGGAGGATATTAGAAGCATACCATCTTAACAACAGATAAATATTTAAAACGTGCTAAAAAAAATTCATTATGTTTTTTAGCAAATATAATGATCGTGCATAAACTGTAGAAGATAAGCGAATTTTGATAACATTTTCGGAATCAGCTTAAAAAGTTACCCCTAGAAACAAATTTTCACTTCAGTAACTCCTACAGTTAAGGAGTTACATAAGAAATTCAGAGAAAAAATGGCGTATCTTGCAGAAAACTTAAAAAATTTGCATAGTTAATTTTCCGGTATTAATTATCGTAGAACCTGCAAGATTGAGATTTGTGGTTACCTTAACCTATAATTCATTTACACAAAATTTGAGGAAAATCTGAAATGGCGTTGTGAACTTTTTCCTATTTTCTAATTAATTTGACGTAGAATGACCCAAACGGGAACGCGTTCCAGAAATAAAGTGACTCAAAAAGGGATTTAATTAAGGGAATAAAAAAGTTTCATTTCGCCTGGAATTTTCAGCCCACATGCGGCTCGATCGCTTGTGCAGGATACTCGAACTATTTTGTCAACTTAAATTAAAAATTCTACTTCCTAACACTACTACTACTGTGCAAGTCAAAGTTTAACTTTATCTTTTGACTACTAGTTAGTTTGAAAAATACATTTGTTAAAAAATTATTAGCGTAAAAACTTCGTTATAACCATAGAATGAAACAGACACATGTCAGAAAGATCACGCTTCGAAATATTGATTTGAAGTGTGATCTAAATATTTTCTTTAACGAATGTTTTGACGGTTAACATTTTGGAGTGCTGAGAAAGTTTTCTTTGTTCCCATCGACCTTGTACAATGAAATTGAAAGCGTAACATAATTGTTACAATGAACTTTCTCTAATAACCTAATAATCTGACTTTGCTTTTAACCACCTTTGTAGGGAAGAAGCGCCGTTCTACGGTAACCATGTGAATCGAGCTGTGACAACTTAAAAGCATGTCTGGGAATTAGGAAATCACACTCGGATAACATTCACTCAGACCAAAGGGACGTCTTGAATTTCCTTTTTAATGAAAACGGGCGGGAACGATCGAACTTTCAATACTGATATTTACATATAAAATTAACAGCGTTACAAAATACAGGGCATTAATAAATTTTATTTTATGCAAGAATTACTATAAGGTAACTCATAATTTAAATTATTTCATGAAAAAGGAAGTTATAGTTATGATTATTGATGTATTTTAAATATAAAAGTTATGTATGTTAAATATAAAAATTCTAAAAAAAAAAAAAAAAAAAGTTTGTGTGTTGTGAATCGCTGTTATATTTGCCATAGGTTGGGGGGGACGCGGAAAGAACCTGGTAAAAACTGTTCCGGCAAAAATAGGTTTTTGCCAACTGAAGTGGCAAAAAGTGGGATTCCCATGTGTCTTTTTATTTTTTCTTATTTATTTATTTATTTTTCCATGTAAATTAAAACATATAAAATAAATTTTAGTTAAAAATCAATGCTATTGCTATTTATATTATACTTGCGCACTACTTTAAATAAATATAATCTGTGCATTAAAATAATAAAAATATGCATTTTATGAAAAATTTTGATAAAATTAGAACTGAAACTACACACGATTTTTGTGGGAAACAAGTAAATAAGAAATGACAAAAACAAAATGACCTATTCATTTCGTTTATATCATAATTGCCAATGATAATCACATAAGAGTTAGCTTTCTACAAAGCAGGTGTAACTCCAGGTTCCTCTTTTTGTTACTTTTCCAGTTTCTACTGACCAATCCAGTTTCAAAAAGGGTGCATTAGTTGGAGGTAGGGGACACTGCACTTTGATAACAATATATGACCTAGGCATCAGACAAAGGATTGATTTACTGGACTGATGAACGTAACTTATTTGTTCCCTTCAAAACTTCAAAGGACATAGCAGGTAAAATGAATTCAAAATATTCATTGAAAAACTTCTATTTTTACTTTCCGAACATGTACCATGTAAGGAAAGTATTGTAATCATGAAAAAATTCGAATTCGAGATTTTGGCATATTGTGACACGTTTTGAGGTCTTCTGAATTCATTTATGCTATTTTTACGAGATGTATGCATATGTGTGTGTGTGAGTGAACACGATAGCTCCTGAACGGGCATTCGATTGAGCTCAAATTGGGTACATATGTTATAAACCACCATCGTAAGACCGGTATTGATTTTGATGTGTATAAGACTTATAGTTTTTCTACAGGGCCACGACAAAGATTTCTTTTACATTATGGACTATGGGGAGAAATTCTTGAAAGTGCGCTTGCGTTTAAACGGTACATTCGATTGAGCTTCAATTTGGTATGTATGTTTGAATTATTCATCGATTAAAATTTATTTAAATGCTTGGTAATAATCTTCGTGTCGTTCAAATAATCGTAAGTGTTCAGAAAGTCGAGTGAAGTCACTCCAGATTTTTTTATTTGTATACTAGGCTGTTTTCATCAAATAATTGTTTTTATTATAATATTTATTAAACAGCAAATTAAATGAATAATAAATAGTACACAAAAATTAATTTAATTATTAATGTCATTATAATCTTTATTAAATTGTAGACCTTACTTCCCATTATTAAAGAACAATAAGTTTTTCCAATTTTGCCCTGGTTTTTTCCAGTTTTTGCCACTGTCCTTGAAAAAATTACCTATTTGCCGACAAAAATACCAACCCTGTTCGAAATGTATGAAAAATTCAGAACTTTTTCATGGGTAGAGTGTCTATGTGCCTTGTGCCCTTCATTTTAAAGCAATCGAAATTTCTAAAAATTCTACTTCTTCTTTTGACATGGCAGCCCCTGATTTCCGAAAATAAGGAAACTAAAAAGAAGCACGAATACTGCTGTTGAAATTGACCCATTCCGACCAGAAAAACAGAAAATGCCTTTCTCTTTCATTCTCTGCCCCCACTTCCCCGTTCACATACCGTATTGGCCCGAATATAAGGAGGTATTTTTTGACTGATCGCTTTTCGTTAAAAACCTGACTCGTGCTCGAGGCCTAAACATAGATTCTTTCTAATTATCTGGAAGAAAAATTCTTGGGATTGCGTTATATTCGGGTTAATATGGCAATTACTCGCTCAATTTCTAAATTCTGAGAAAGAGGAAGTTTCAGCATAGAAATTGTATAGATGAAGACATGAAAACTTGCTTGTCTTGTACAATATCATAAATAACGTAAAATACCATAAAAGCGTTTTTCATAAGAATTTCATTTGTTCTTAAAATACCTAATAAATGACTCCTCTCCTTTCTTTTGTGTATGTCGTGGGAGCAATTGTTTTCACTGCCCTTTAAAACAAGGGTATTCTACCTGGAGAGCGATCGTCGTCACAGCACTTTTGAACAGCTTTAAAAGCAACCAGGAATGTCAAACACTCAAAAAAAATGAATAATGCATCTTCACTCTAGGCACCATGGACTGACATCAACAGTAAAGCTGTATGTCTAGTGCAACTTTCAGAAAAAATTCATAAGCTCAAAAATGGCCTTCAAAAATTGGCCGAGGATTCACCCATTTTTGGAAATAGCGCAAAATTCCATAAATATTTCCAAAAATGTTTAGCATTTTCTGACAGTTTCGTAACTCCTATACGTTCAGTCTCAATGACAGTTCACAGTGTTAACTTGTAAAGAGACATTCTAAAACATTACGAGTCTCTAGTGCAATTTTTTTTTTTTTTTTAAAGCCGTTCAAAAGCGGCACGATTTTCAAGCGAAACAGTCTTAAAACAAAACAATTCCGATCCACTCTTATATTACGCAATCGGCTTGAGCTGTCTGCCGAAGAGAGACACAGCAGCTAGGCCAGAGCCTCCATTCGCTTTGTAAATATAAACATTGATTTGTTTTATATTAAATCAGTCACTGTGATTATTTGAAAATGAAAACCATAAGCTTTCCAATAGCGGTAAATATTTTTAAAAAATTTATGGTCATTTCATTCTTGATGGGTGACTTGAATGCTGGTTAACCAAGAGCTTTTGTATTTAATTTTTTCATCATTGCAACTTAAAAATATGTGGTATGTTTGTTTCAAAATCATTTTCATGCCACTTAATTTTAGCTGGAAAACACTGGTCAATTTTTATACTTTACCTTATTCTTACCATTTATCCACCCCAAATACATTCAATACATTACCCCAATTTTCTTGAAGATGGATGGGACATATTTGTGGTATTTTACAGTATGCATTTAAAAAGAAAACACACTTTGCAATGTATTCAAATTGACTTAAAATCCAATTAAATGAATTTCGATTTTGATTTAATTGACCCCCTCTTTATTTACAAAATAAATCTTAAAGTAAATCCACGGTAGAAACATGCAAATATAACATCCATCAAAAAGTTAGCTCAGGTTAGCTATCAAAAAGACTAAATTTTTGCAAAAAATTCAGCTTTCTTCATCAACACAGTCTCCTTTAACTGTAATAAACTCATTCCAATGCTTCTCTAAATTTTGATGCTTTTCTTGAACTAGTAAGAATTGTTAAAACCTATGAAAAAGCTTTCATTCCCTGGAGCACCGTTTTCAGACTTGCAAGAAGGTACTAGTTACAAGGGGCCAAATCTGGAGAATAAAGTGGGTGGGGAAGCAATTGGAATAATAAAAATTTTAGGAAGAACTATCCCTTTTATTTCTTTGCATTATTACACTTCTTTCTCTTCAAATGTTAGCAGCTTTAGTAATTTTAACAGCTTTCTTTATTTAATACTGGGGAAATAAATAATAATGATACAAAGATATATATATATATATTTTTTTTTAAGAGAAAGGTGAGCACAATTAAGAGAAAAAGGCACAGAATCATGATTCCACTTAAAAATGTATAAATCTTTGTCACCCTTTATTATGTGCAAATCTCATTATCGTCTGGTGAATGGAGAAAAAAATTCATAATTTTTAACATGAGCAACATAAAGTTGAAAATTATGTGTATGTCTAGTCACTGCATACAAAAGGGTTAAACATAAACTCTCTGAAGACTATTAAATATTTTGGACTGAACTTTAAAATCCATTACAGGTTCACAAAAGGATAATCAAGAGAATTTGAATCAAAAGAATCTATCAAGAAGTATTTGGGAAAAGGGGTTCAGAACTATTTATATATGTGTGTGTGTGGGGGGGGGGGGCGCTCAACACAATAATTATTTGTAGATAGTATTCTTACAAAGGAGCCAAAAGTCCTGTCATACAATTTTTAGGTGCTATGTAGTATACCTTTCATAAGAATATGGATCAGAGGCAAAAAAATCTCCAAAAATTTACATGCCTGGTTGGGCATGTAACCTAAAATAATACATACCCAGAAAATAATACTGCATTTTTATGCTCTATAAAATTTACATTATTCAGACTATTTGCCTTGAAAGGAAATGTTGTAACTACAAACCGAATCAGTATGGACACTTAAGGTTTTACTAACAGCATGGCCATTAACATGTCTGAAAGCTTTTCCTGAAGATTGCCAATGACCAATTATTAAAGTGGGATCAAAGTTTTTTTTAATAAAAAGGCAAATAAACAACTCCAAAGAATACTGATAAGTTGTGAGCTGCTAGAATGCCAGAGCTAAATCCAGTGTCCAATTGGGGTAGTGTTTTTTGTTTACACTACAGTTAAGGTATTGATATTTATTGACTGTACATTGTTTAAGGCCTATTAGGTACATTTGCAAATAAAAATCTATGTTCAGGTACAAGAAATATTTTTCATAGCTATACTGTGTGAGAAACAGGGAAATATTGTCTGGATTTTGAGAACTTAAACGTGCTACGTACTATTTTATTAATTGGTAATTACTAATAATCATTTAAGTTCTGATGTTACTTTTTCATTCTAGGTTATAGCTCAAAAATACATATTATACAGGAGGAATATGTATAACTAAGCCATGTAGCAAAAAAAGAAAATTTACAATGCATTTTGAAATATATTTTAACATATATTGCGTACGAATATGAATTCATAAAATTTGGAAATATTAATGGTAAAAACATCTGAGAAGCATAGTAAGAGGGTACTTACACAGTTGTGTTTTATATTTTGATTTTATTTTAAAGCATTGATTACCAGCAATAACAATTATTTTAATGGGTTATAGTGAAAAAAGTCTGCAGGTAAACATCATAAATTTGTTCATTATTTCCATTAAGTTATGCTTTTCCACTTTAAAATGAATAAACAAAATACATTAATGAAAGAGTAAAATTAAAACTGGTGAGAAAAAGAGGGGTGGGGTGGGAGGGTCAAAACTTGAATTAGACTGAAATGAGTTAAAAACAACTGCTAAACACATTTTTATATTAAATATATAAAATGCATATACATGATCAATCAGGATGAAAACTAGAAGAATTAAATTTTTCTTCATAATGATGCATTAAATTTAAACAGTTCGATTGCTATATTCTGTAATCATGCTTCTAACACATTTTTTAGTCATTATTATCAAAAAATTTAATGTCGAAAATAAATTGTCAAATATACCACTTTAATAATGCTTAAGCATTAAACTGACCAGCAATCAATTTTATAATACACAATATATACAAATGAGAGTAATACTGTAAATAAACTCTAAACGCTTCGTATTGTATGATGCAAAATTTTTATTTACTTTTATCTTGTATAACAATACTCATATATCCCACCGCCCAAAAATATAAATAAACAGATTTCTATAACAAATGAAAATAACCTAAATATTTTTATATTTAAGCATAATGTAAATCAGCTTATAAATTTCTCATTGAGAAATTAGAATGTATCGACAGTAATGGTTGCACAGACATAGTATAGCTAGATCGTAAAAAATCTTTCTTCTAAACTTTATTATAGCTTGTTGTGAAGACTTAAGAAAACATCATTAACTTCGGGTAAACATTTATAATTTTTTAGATCCTTCTTTTTCTCAAAGGAATTTTAAATGAACGGCTATTATAATTTAGGAAAACTGCATCAATACTTACCCAAAGTTCTGTACCCCAACTCATTTTCATTAAATATATCCAATATGCAAGATAGAGTTCACATCAAGTACAAGAAGATAATTAAAAATCTTTTTAGTTAATACGTAACATTTCCAGATCATAAAAGCTATTTAATCGGAACGTTTTTTGAATGGTGCAAAGTAGAAAATACATCAATATTTAAGGAGTTGTCATCATTTGGTATTATATTCTAAATTCAAGCTTCCTAAACTACAGTACATTGGGGAAAAAAAGAAAATTCAACATAAGGTGTATTTTTCAAAGATATATGTTGAAAAATGCACATCCAGGCTAACAGGTTCACATAAACTTTCTACAAGCACTATTTATTTACATTTTACGATTGAGAGTTAATTTACATAGTAAAAACATCATGACATGAACAGATCGATTTAAAAAGCCAAAATACTGATTTTCTTCCCACACCTTCACCAGGGAGCGCTGCACAATTTTACGCAATTTGTAATGTTGCCAAACGTAACGATGATATCTTTCAAAGAGCCCAAACCACGGTTCAACACAGTTTTCTTTTCAAAAAAACGTTTCGTGATAGTTTTCAACATCATTTTAAATTTTTAGGAACGAAATATATCTTAGTAACGATATTTTCTTATTTTTATTGATAAATTAAATCAATTCAATTTGAATGATTTTTTGACCCGGATTGAGTTTAGCAGACAGCCTAGTAAGTGAGTGAGAATGAGAGCTAAATAGTGGAAGTGGAAATGGAAATAGTGTAGTAGTGTGTTGTGTTTAACAATGTTTATGTTTGCAAACGATTACTAAATTAAACTTTAAATTTTATATAATAAAATTAGACATTCATTGATATTATCAATCATAAAAAATATATTATTTTCTTATTGTTTTATTAAAAAACAAACAAATTGTATATTTATTTAGGGATTAATACCCAGATTGCATTAACCCTTATTCAGTCTTGAATTATAAAATGAGCTCTGACTTTAAATCTTTGTAGATAAGGTAATTATTGATCACAGACACATGATAAATAAGTAAATTCCCCCCCTCCTTCTCCGCCTCCTAATACAAAAGAAGAGTAATGGATTTTCATCTGGAAAGGAATTCTTAAAAGCTTATATTATGAAGAATTCTGAATTGATAATTTTGTGTTTTGTCTTCTAAGTAATAAGAACAGTTAATTAGAAATCGTAAAACCTATATTTGTTCATTTTTAATGTATTTATTTTGTTAGTGAATTTAAAGTATTTCTTAACCTCTGAACTGCCAGTTTATCTAATGATATCTTATTATTGACTAGTGAAATTAACATTCGATGGTCAAGATTCTCTTAAAGCAGTTAAGTCCACTTTCCTTGCCTCTTTTGTCCTTTCATCATTTAGTTATTGTTAAACTTGGTTTCTGAATGTTTAAATCATAAAACAATTAAATCTGCTTTTGCTAGCAAATTTATTTTTATAGCTTTACTAATATGATATTTAATATTTTTATTTAGCTTACGAATTCAGCATGACATACTTTCTTCTAACGTCTAAAAACTTAATAAAGAATCTAAATGGAGCCAAATACCAGCTCTTTTATTCTTGGTAATACACATGTGGTTTGTGCATTCAACTATTTTTATTTTATCAATATTTTCTAATTGTTTTATATGTAATATATATATACATGTATAATTTCTTTTCATGTATGTTTGTAAAAAAAAAATGTTGGGGGAAAGCTTATTTCTCTCCCTCTTTTTCTTATTAGCCATCAGTACTTACGTATTATCCTGGCGGTCATTCCCGCCAAACTATTTTTTCGTCAAACTGTTGCCAATCCTATTCAAAATCATTATTAATTTCATGTGCCCGTAATTTATCTTGGCAAAAGAAATCACTCTTCTTGGTGGACCGCCGGGATAATACGTAAGTACCTAACCATCTTTACTAGTATTAAGGGGACCGGAAAGTAATGTTTTTTCTGCAGTGAAAATTACTTTTTAGGATGGGGGAAGATGCACTGTCGCACTCAGAAACATACAATCAACTCCGGTTGTAGTGAACCTCTGGGGACCATCAAATTTCATCCACTATATTGGAAGTTCACTAAAACCAAAGTGTTCCCATGGTTTATAAAAAAACTTAATAAACTAAAAAAAAAAAAAAATAGTATTTTATGCCCGTATTGAATATTTCTTTAAGTATTTCAAACATAATTGCATTTATGATTATAGAAAATATTTATTAAGTAAGTCAAGCATAATTGCATTTACGGAAATAATGTACATTTGTTTAAAAAAAAATATTATATATTTGCATTACCCGTAGTCAGATAATGTAGACGCACTCTGGGCGCAGTTACATTCAAAGGTCTTGCAGATAGTTTTCCGGTAATTCCAAGTGGTTTTTTTTTTTTTTTTTTTTTTTTTTTTTGGTGTTGTTGTTTTTTTTTTAAATGGTTAGTTACCTAAAAGAAATATCTTTTTTAAATCACTCTAGCCCAAGCGCGTTGCACAGATGTGTGCGCATATGCATATACACGTGTTCATATACGCAGTATGTATTTAGTTATCGTGAACTATTATGAGTTTGCAGATAGTTTTGGATTATGTGCACAGATAGTTTTTTCTTTTATTTGACTATGGCATTACCTTCATTAAGTATAAAAATAGGATGCTATGCCCTGCTGCTTAGTGTAGACAGCTTTAACATGTATTTTTTCTAATTCTTTTTCCAGCTTTTGTGAAATTTCCACACTCGATTCCGCATTATCATCATAAGTTCACTATAACCAAAGTCATAGTTCATTAAAATCGAAAAATGCTATGCACATTTCTAATGTATGTGAATCGGGAATAATGATTTGCACCAATAGCCAAAAGTTGGCTATATCTGGAGTTGACTGTACAGTATGGAACCTCTTATCCGGAAAACCAGTTATCCAGAATTATTTTTCAAGTGATTAAATTCCTATTTTTTTCAAAAGAAAAGCAAAAAATGAGTTTTATTTTAATATTTCTTATGTTCTTGTTTTTTTATTTTGAGTACTACCGCTAGAATTTATAAAGTAAGCAATCTGGTAAGGTATTTTTTTTTTTTTTTTTTAGTGTGTGACTGAGTTTTCAAGACGTTATCCTATATTTACTACTTCCTTTCTAAATGATTATTATTTATCTTGATCATATTAGAGTTTTTTATTATTTTTCTAGTATATTGACAATTAATGTTTAATTCTAATCAAAAATAGAGAGTAACATTTATGCTACCAATCAAATCAGTAGATATCATGTTAATCCCCAACCAGTTATCCAGAATACACCCAGTCCCAACCATTCCGGATAACAGGTTCTTTACTGTATATACAGATGTGTGTGTGTGTATATACAAAAGAGTTATACAGTGAAACCTTCTTTAATGGCCATCTCCCAACAACGAAAATCTCCAAAGACTGGCGACAATTCAATGGTACTGAACACGCTCCATACTTTTTTTCTCTCCAACTCAAAGTGTGAATGCAATGTAAAGTTTATTTGCCACACCACAAAATAAACACACTACTAATATCCAGTGCCACAACTACAGTTTACGTCACCCGGGGCAAAACTTGGAAATTGCACAACTAGACACTCCCTGTCTACATGGTGTTCGGGGTACACGCCAGAGTTGAGCATCATAAACTAAAATATTAAATGAACTAAACATTCAACTAAAAACTAAGTTAGTTTTAATTGAACACAACTAAATGTTCAACTAAAGTAGTTGTTAGTTGAAAGTCCAAATAACTTGTCTCAACTAAATTAGTTTTCTGTTCTACTAAAACTAATTTAGTTGAGCAGAATTAGTTGAACCTTACAACTGCAACTAATAGTTTCAGTTGTAATTATCAAATAACAACTAATAACTAATAAGGGCAACAGATAAAGAACACTTATCAGCTTTTTTTTTTTTTTTGTGAGAGCACAGAGCTGTGTGTCTTGTTCCTTTACCAATGGCTATTATCACTTTTCTGCATTCTAGTTAACACTTTCATCATGCTAGGACACTTTATTCAAGGATTTAGATGCAATTAAGTGCAAAAATGAAATATGTTTCTTTAACATTTTCCAACAAGGCTGAAAAGTGTTTATGATTTTGATTTGTCTCTCCGTACTCTGACATAAATATACATTGATTCCCACAAAATTTATATATTTTATCTGTGTATACTGCATCTAGGAATCTGTTAAAAATTGCCTCTAGCATAAATAGATCTTTTACAGGAGCACCCAAAAGAATTTCAATGCATTATGCTCTATAGGTAGTCATTCTTTAAAGCATATCTTGAAGGTATTTGGCTATTTCAAACAAAGCAAAATTCATGTACAGAAAAGTGCTCATATTTCTTCTCAGAAAAAGTGTTCGAGTAAGAGATCAAATTTATAGGTTGTTTTTGTATATTGAAAATGATTTATCATAAAATATTAATTAGATTATGTATAATTATGATTTTTCATATCTTAATACAGTTTTCAGAAACTAAATAATTATTCCCGAAGCTAAAATAGGAAATTTCACTTTTACTCAAATGCTTTCTTGAGATTATGTATTTTATTTATTCTGGGATCAACTTATCACTCACGATGTATCTGTGGCCATGTTGAAATTTTGATTAAAAATGACATTTTTATCTCTAACTAAAAGCAAAACCTTTTTATACAGTTTGAAAGATCTCTAAAAAATCAACATTTTTTTAACTTGCAGCTACTTTCAAATCTAAATATAGAGATATCACACCTTGAAAAAGTAAACAGAGAAACGAAGCAAATGATTAATTCATTGATTCTTTGAAAAAAAATCAGGGAACATAATCTCTCGCGTAGATCGATTAGATGACGTCATAGAGACGTCATACTCCTTTTTGTGTAACAAGCAATACAAGGACAGTTTTATTTAATATTTAAGTTCTATTTAACTGAAAAAATTGGATAGATTTTGGGCAAATTTATTCAGATGTGTAAAATTTTGTTTGCACAACACTTAAACACCTTTTAATAGGAATTCTTTTTTAGAAATTGGCAACACTCTGAGATGAGAACGTATTGGAAGTCACTTTTTTTTTTTTTTCCCTTCTTATTCATTGCTCTCACTGGAGTGTTTTTAAATGTTAACGGAGTGACATTTGTGAAATTGTATTTTAAAAGTTTTTGAGTGTTTATTTTGTTTCTGTAATAAGCATTTATTTTGAATTTGTTTAACCATGTGGATTTTGATTTCAACGTTTTTGGATTGTAACTTTTATTTTGATTGTTTTGGGACATTAGTTTTGTTTTTGTCATAAATCTATAAGCGTTTGTTTAATTTTGAATTCATTGTTGTGGGAATTTTTTTTTTCAACTTCTTAAAAAGTTGCCATTGGCTCTCTTCAGTTGAAAAAACCACAGTGGTTTTAAATGTTAAAGGTGTTTAAATGTGGTGTTTTGGTGTAAACTTATTTTAATGGATTTTAAATTCAGCGTTGTTGGATCATAGCTTTTATTTAGGTTAATTTGGTGTCGTTTATTTTTGTTTTTGTCATAAATCTATAATTACTAGCCAACAAGCCTTCCAGCATTGCTGGCCCGTGAAAATTCACTTAAAAAAATAGCTGACCAGTAAGGTAGACTTCGTGCCTCTGTTAACTGTGTCAGTCAGTCTAACGACTACACGTCTATGATTTTATTTTTTTTTAAATTGGAGTTGCGTTTGAACTACTCAACTCTGAACTTTGTTGTTCAAATGCAACTCCAATTTTTAAAAAATAAAATCAAAGCTGCGTAGTTGTTGACACAAAAAAAGTTGACTGACACAATTAAAATCCCCTCCTTCTCTTCTGCATTCACATTGCAGCAAGAGGACTGGTTATTATACAGACGAATGGACTCTGTTTTTAGTAGCTGCATAGGTGTCAGCGATAAATGACTGTTAGAACACAGACGTGTAGAAGGAGATGTGTATCAGGTGGAGTCGTTGCACACAGCACACCTGAATATTGAATTTTTAAAAATATATGGTTATGGGCAAACTATTGAGCTTTCATTCAGCTGGTCGCAGAAGGCGAGTGGCCTGTAGATTGCACATTTTTTTTTTTTCGAAGCAAGCCCATTGGCGGACCAGGTTGTCTCCTAAGGCAGGTAGCCCATAGGTTGCACTTTTTGCTCTCGAAGTGGCTTGTGTGCTATAGGTTGCACAAGCCAGTAGCGAATCAGCCCGTGTGCTCTAGGTTCCACATTTTGGCCATGAAGCGGCCATCGACGGCCAAAACTGGTCGCTGAAGGTGGCTAGTTTATAATAAACTTTGTTGTGTTGCTTTGCAGAGTCCTCTCTCATAGTTTAATTAATTACTTATTTAATTTAAATACTACCTTAATGATAACGTTTTTGTACGCTCCTGCTGTTTATGTTGATTTTGTGCTTTAATGTTTATTTATTAAACGGACAGTTTACACTCTGTTTATTTATATAGATTTAAGTTCTATTTAACTGAAAAAATTTGATAGATTTTGGGCAAATTTATTCAGATGTGTAAAATTTTGTTTGCACAACACTTAAACACCTTTTAATAGGAATTCTTTTTTAGAAATTGGCAACACTCTGAGATGAGAACGTATTGGAAGTCACTTTTTTTTTTTTTTCCCTTCTTATTCATTGCTCTCACTGGAGTGTTTTTAAATGTTAACGGAGTGACATTTGTGAAATTGTATTTTAAAAGTTTTTGAGTGTCTTAGATTGTTTTGAGTGTTTATTTTGTTTCTGTAATAAGCATTTATTTTGAATTTGTTTAACCATGTGGATTTTGATTTCAACGTTTTTGGATTGTAACTTTTATTTTGATTGCTTTGGGACATTAGTTTTGTTTTTGTCATAAATCTATAAGCGTTTGTTTAATTTTGAATTCATTGTTGTGGGAAGTTTTTTTTTTCAACTTCTTAAAAAGTTGCCATTGTCTCTCTTCAGTTGAAAAACCGCAGTGGTTTTAAATGTTAAAGGTGTTTAAATGTGGTGTTTTGGTGTAAACTTATTTTAATGGATTTTAAATTCAGCATTGTTGGATCATAGCTTTTATTTAGGTTAATTTGGTGTCGTTTATTTTTGTTTTTGTCATAACTCTATAATTACTAGCCAACAAGCCTTCCAGCATCGCTGGCCCGTGAAAATTCACTTAAAAAAATAGCTGACCAGTAAGGTAGACTTCGTGCCTCTGTTAACTGTGTCAGTCAGTCTAACGACTACACGTCTATGATTTTATTTTTTTTTAAATTGGAGTTGCGTTTGAACTACTCAACTCTGAACTTTGTTGTTCAAATGCAACTCCAATTTTTAAAAAATAAAATCAAAGCTGCGTAGTTGTTGACACAAAAAAAAGTTGACTGACACAATTAAAATCCCCTCCTTCTCTTCTGTATTCGCATTGCAGCAAGAGGACTGGTTATTATGCAGACGAATGGACTCTGTTTTTAGTAGCTGCATAGGTGTCAGCGATAAATGACTGTTAGAACACAGACATGTAGAAGGAGATGTGTATCAGGTGGAGTCGTTGCACACAGCCCACCTGAATATTGAATTTTTAAAAATATATGGTTATGGGCAAACTATTGAGCTTTCATTCAGCTGGTCGCAGAAGGCGAGTGGCCTGTAGATTGCACATTTTTTTTTTTTTTTTCGAAGCAAGCCCATTGGCGGACCAGGTTGTCTCCGAAGGCAGGTAGCCCATAGGTTGCACTTTTTGCTCTCGAAGTGGCTTGTGTGCTATAGGTTGCACAAGCCAGTAGCGAATCAGCCCGTGTGCTCTAGGTTCCACATTTTGGCCATGAAGCGGCCATCGACGGCCAAAACTGGTCGCTGAAGGTGGCTAGTTTATAATAAACATTGTTGTGTTGCTTTGCAGAGTCCTCTCTTCATAGTTTAATTAATTACTTATTTAATTACCTCATATCTTACTTACCTCTTTTTATTAAGTAAATTTAACTTATTTAATTTAAATACTACCTTAATGATAACGTTTTTGTACGCTCCTGCTGTTTATGTTGATTTTGTGCTTTAATGTTTATTTATTAGTAATTAATATTAATATCTAGTGTTTGGTATCATTTCCTCATGCCAGAATTTTTAATGTTACAAAAGAAAAAAAAAATTGATGTAAAACATGAAAGTTAAAATATTTTTCTTTTTGAATTTACAGACAGTGTAAATGTCCTTCTTGAGTACCAATGTTAATGCTATGATTTAACTGAAACTTTTATACCAAGAAAATATGATTTAGCATAACGATTAAGTACTACTTTTATTCATTATTTTAATCTTCTTAATTTAAGAATAATTGTATATATTTTCAGGCCTTCAAAACTTCTACTATCACAAGGGGCCAGTACTTTGAAAAACAAAAGCTTTTCTGACTTATTAATTAAAAATACTGAAAGATGTTTCAGAAAGCTGTCTTCTACTGTAGGAAAGTTTACTCTAAGAAATGTGAAAATATATGGAAGCATTTTAAGTCTAAGTCTGATAATACCATCTAAAACTTTAATAGCATATTGTGACAGTAAATCTGCTTTCCATTCAAGAATCGTAGGTATAAACAGCATTGAAAAGCTACATCAAGATGCTAAGTTTGACTGGAAAAAGTTTTATGACATTGTCAAGAGTGAAGTTTGGTTCATCTTGTGTGCAGTAGTGGTAAGTCTGTTAAGTCTATTACTAGATAAATATATTTGTATTAAAAATTCTATATTGGTAATTTTCAGTGAGCTGGTGCTGGCCCTATGCAAACTCGGCGATAGCCACTGGAGCTTAGTGGTTGCCAAACTCCAGACACTATCGCCAACCATTTTGCATGATCAACGAAACAAACAAATAATTTTAACAAACAAATTAAAATCGCACGTAAATTACACTAACAAAAGTGGATAAAAAAAAACTAAAACATCAAACTCACTACAGAGTAATTTAAAAATCTTGGGAATAATACCGTAAGCGGGGGCAGGTTGAGTTGGCGACTTTTTTTTTTTTTTTTGTCACCAACGTCAAACCTTGCCAACTTTTTTTTTCTCAGTGAACAAAACTAACATACATGGATACATAGGGAACAAAATGCCCAAAACTATTAAACAGTTATCTAAACACCTTATTAAAACATTTACATATTTCAAATGCAAGAAAAAATAAAATAAGCACAAACTAAACACTACACACACCCACATTAACTAAACACACAAAACTTACACTACTAAAATCAGGATAAAATCAAAACTCATTACAAACAATTCAAAAATCCTCATCTATTGATTCACATTAAATTCAAAAATGTATGTTAATTCTGTTAATTGCTATCGTACAAAAATGTACGATAGCGATCCCATGTATCGAATAAATTCTTTCATGTTTCTTATAACCATAAAATTTGCATTAATCCTTCCCAATTCACAAAATACTAAAACCTTTATATAAATACTCAACCATAAAACAATAAAATTTCTCAATGTCAAACCAATATATATTACAGCAAGAAATAAACATTTAAATAAACAAAATCACATACTACAAATTTTTTCACTAATTCCTTCTTTAATGCTACAGGCATACAGTATTCTTTGTTTACAACAAACATTCATCACGAAATAAGTCCATTAAATACCATTCAAATAAGCTAAATTTCATCCTTGCATGCTACTACTTATTTATCACAACAATTATCTTTATACCAATATTCACTCCATCGAGGATAAACATCTTAAAATAAAACGAATTCACTTGAGCTCTACACAACTTTTCTGCATTTAATATAAAAATAACCATAAATTTTACTTCCTAAAAACTTTCAAAAACTGCAAACAACATTTCACAGCAAACAAGTAATGTTAAATCACTGGTTATGCCACATTGAAACAGATCAGTTACAGTTAAATTCTTTCAACCAATCTCATAACTACTTCAAAATCATTCATTTTCCAGTTAATTTCGTAGACCAATCGCATAATTTCTCAGAATATCATGAAACAACAACATAACTCTGCACAAGGGTTGCTAAATACCTCTTCTCGATTAGCAACACTGACAAGTCCGTTTACTTATCATAAGCTTTGGTGACATATCTGGCTTGGTAACCTGCCCCAACTTATGGTATTATTCCCAAAATCTTCAACCACTGGTCCATTTTTAACCTTAAAAAAACTTTGGTGAAATTAGCAACCTAGCTGTACAGCTAATCTAAAATCAGCATGACAATAGCACATAAATAATACTAACAAATATATATATATATATATTTATTTATTTATATATATATAAACTTTGAAATAATTAAAAACCATAAACAACTCTAAAAGATTCATTAAATAAAAGTACTTACCATACTTACCCCACTCCATTGGCTTACTTCATACTGTTACCTCTTCACTCCCTCTCCTCTTAATTGGCTCTTAGCACAAACAGATTGCTACGACCTAACTTTCATACACCAATCAGTAATATACTTCACTTCTTTTAATTCTGCGCATGATTAAACAGTTAATGCGCAACAGATTCCCATTCTTGAAACAGCAATGAAGATACACCTGTCTTTGCTCTGGTTTGCTATAACATTATGATTCATCCGCTGAGAGTATTCTGCAAACACCATTTAAAGCTCCAGCCTTTTCACCAATCAGACCCACAATTTGTAAACAAAACATAACATTGCACTGGTTTCTCAGATTAGACCTCTGTATCTTGTCATAACAGAATACAGATATCTCTTAGAAAAAACACTCAAAATACTAGTGTTAAACGATAAAGTAAATAAAAAACTTTGTAAAAAACACACATAAGATGTTACAGGTAAGTAGATACGTACGTTTCGACCAAAAATTGTTTTGGTCTTCCTCAGTCAAAGCCCTTCGTCACAAGGAACAGAGCGAACTGTTCCTTGTGAAGAAGGGCTTTGACTGAGGAAGACCAAAACAATTTTTAGTCGAAACATAAGTATCTACTTACCTGTAACTTCTTATGTGTGTTTTTTACAAAGTTTTTTATTTACTTCAGATATCTCTTAGTTATGCTCCTCTTGTTTATATACAAGTTCTCTTAAATTGGGGAAGGGGAATATTCTAGAACTCTCAGTTAGTGCGAGGCCACTGCATTAAATATTTATTTGTTACATTTTTATTTAATATAATATCTTGAATACATAAAGGATTGGGATGGAAGCCGTATCTTCTGCATAGAATGAGGTTGCATCCAGCCTCTGTATCTTATAAATCAGGTAAAGATCAGTGACTAGCCAAATAATCGGAAGCATGTTTGCAAACAGCTAATATGTTAATTGTATTTGCGACTATTGCATAACATTCCAGTGTTCTTCTGTGAGGACAATGGCAGGGTGTCCACCAGCAGGTGCGGCCTGACACGGTAAGCAAGATAAGCATTGCATCGGGTGCCATCTTCGAAGGAGCGTCATTTCAAACTCAAACACTGAAAAACCTGCTAAAGATTACAGATGAAATGATTGTCAAAAAGGACAATGAATCTAGCAGTGATGATGAAGATAGTGACAGTGAAAATCAACATATGAAAGCCTCCCAGATGGACTAAAAGCTATCAAAAGTGCTATTGAATAAATAAAACAGCAAGAATAAAAAAGAAACTCCAACAAAATCGTGCTATTCTTAAAAAAAACAGCAATGCATTGTTGCAGAAAACTGCAGAAGTTAAAAAACGAAAAAGATTACGGATTTGTCAAGTAAAAGATATATTTAATTATCGTAACAATGCGAATTATATGTGGTATAGCTGTATAACTTCTGTATTTGTTAAAATATGTATTTTAACAGAATTTATTTTATTTACTATTTTCTCTTTAAGAGTTTTTCCAGTTATCCAAGTTAATTTTGATGTACATTAACTCTAACAATAGGGACTCTACTATATCAAAAGAAATCATAATAACACTGAAACTATTTATTTTTTTATTGATAATTTGCTTCCCCCCCCCTTTCCTATTTCAGTAAATTTCCTTTGCGATATTGTAGCCTCCTTTTATGTCAGGCCTTGCAGACATAATGCAATCTAGGATAATAAAAAGGAACCCCCCCCCCCCTGGTCTTGGCTAAATATTATGAGATATTTTATACTCCTGTTAGTAAAAAATGCAACAGCATGAAAGAATGATGCAATTGAGCTGAAGTTTTCAGGAAATGCAAATTATACTGTGTAAAGCAAATGATTAAAATTGCACATTGCAGGCTCTTTTAAAGTTCTGTATTAAGTAAGTTACATTAATTCTCCCAAAAATTTCCGCATAATATTAAATTGTTTCTCATTCTCCTATATAAAGATATTCATGTAATTAACAAAAAAGTATTATAGTGCAGATGCATCTGCAAATATTTATTAATACTACATATCATCATTATCATATAGATACACGGTGTTCAGTACCCCCTTCCCTTTAAAAAAAAGTATTTTTTGAGTAATAATCTATTCAGATGTAAAAGTTCTTCAGTAGAACATTTATTATCGAAGACCTACTTATCCGATGTTCTGTGTTAACTGAGGTGCCACCTCAGTTAATACTTAAGACCTTATAGAGACTTAAAACAGTCAAAACATCTTAGATTATTATAAGTCATTAGTATTGTGTTTAATCATTGTCCATGTTATTTGAGATTTCAGTTATCTGAGGTATGCTTGGTCATAACCAATTCAGATAATTAGGGTTCTATTGTAGCTTCATATAAAGAATTTCTATTCTAGAGTTTATATCCTACATGATTTTTTTATTGATTGCGACTTTATGATAGTATTTTTTTTTTTCAAATTTTCTTTACAGAGTGCTCTTGTTGTTGCCTTTTTAAATATACGTATTCCAATCGCACTTGGTGATATGGTGAATGTCGTTTCGTCCTTCATCGGAGATGCTGCTGTAGAAAAGGACTCGCTTGCATTTTTTAGTGAATTGAGAGGTCCTGCTATTAATCTGTTATACATGTACCTTGCTCAGGTAGTATATGTGTATCTGTACTAATAACTAATTGTAATTATAATTGGAAATTGGAAAAAAACCTTTGTGTGTATAAATATATATATGTTAACCATGAGGGGTGAAATGGAGCAAAATAACTTTTTTCATTTTGCAGAAAAATTAATATTTTTCTGTTTAAAATGGCTTTAGAATTAATCTTTATAGCTTTTGTATATCTACACCATATGACAGATAGGCTCCTATCTGTCATATGTAACATGACCTATGTTTTTTTTTTTTTTTTTTTTTTCATGCTGCTGTAAGTTTCCAGCAGTGTAGGTTTCTGATATATTGACATTCCTCTGAAATGTACTGGTAACTTTCAACCCTTGCTATAGGACTAATGAAACCATGAATTCAGCATGCACGTTAAGGTCTCTCTTATTGTCCAGCTTTTAAAGTTTTAACTGCCCACCCCCTTGTTTAGTTCCATTTGCTTCAAGATTAACCCATACAAATTCTTGGGTTACTAAAACTCTTTTAACACTTGCAGACTTTGAAAGAAAATGTGAAAGGTGAAAACCATCACTGAGCATTTTATGCCTGTCTGATTGTTGTCCGTCTGTTGGTCTTCTTCGTGTATGATTAGAAGCACCATAATACTTAAGAGCTTATTATTAATAAGTCATTAATTCATAGAATATAAAAAATTAAAAGAAAGAATTCTGCTGAATCCATAAAAAGAGCGCATTAAAATGTCATCTCTCAAATCTTTGTTGTCCAACCTTGGTGATAAGCTATTACCATCATTAAATGTCAAAGATACAAACAAAGAAAGATTACCAATTATTGTTTTATATGGTGGCAAAAAACAGCTCATTGGATTTACAATATTACAAAATTCTTCTGAAAAAGAGCAAGTACATACTGTCTGGAGTCTGGACCACTTTAATGCATTGGTGTCTTTAAATTAATGTGCTTATTGTTTGCAGTGTCACAACAGTTTGAAACACTGTTTACTTAAATGGTGCATGTATCCTTTTAGAACAAAAATTAAATAGAAAAATGCTGCCCCCCCCCCTCATGTGGTCATTACATCAAACAGACAATTATAAAATTAGATGGATGTGTTTTAGAGATGAGGCGGGCTCAGCCCGAGCCCGGGCTTGGACTCTGTAATTCACAATTGCGTTCGGGCTCGGGCTCGTGAAAAATTTCTATTTTATTGAACATACTCCTTGAAACAGATTTTTAAAAAGTGATTCATATGGAAAATAAAAGTACTTATAAAAAAAATTAGCGGCACAGGTGCCTAGAAGGGGCGTGAAGCTCTTTGGGTATTTCAGAATGGCGGCTTATATTGCTTAGTGAGTCATGAGATCGGACATAATTTCATAAACATCGATATAAAGAATTAGAAAATGCATTAAAAATTTGCAACTATATTTGTCTTTAATTTCCACAAACGGCAAAATTCATTGTATTCTATCAAAGAATTACTTCTTTGAATTTTATGGAATTTTATTGAATTTTATTTATCTTTAGCTGAAATTTCGGGCTCGGGCTCCGACTTAAATAATATTGTTCGGGCTCGGGCTTCAAAAAATGAGCCCGAACTCATCTCTAATGTGTTTCAGTTATGGTTTCCAATGCCTGTTCTATTTATCCCAATAACGTATTAATTCAGCACATCTAAAAATCATGAATTATTATAGCTCAGTAGTATAAAGATAGCTACCTCTAACCCTGCAATATATTGAGGCCTCTGATATTGAAGAGTTCCAATGTGTCTTACAAAGAGCTCAAGATTTCCTGTTGCCATTAATATACTAGGAGCAGGCTTGGACTGGCTAAGTCGGATAGTCTGCGATTGCCAAGGGCCCCCGAGGAAGCCTTCCAAAAATGGGTATACTACTTTATAAATAGAGCAATTTGCTATAAATATAATTATTTATTTCCCAGTAATTTAATTATTTATTTCCCAGTAATCTTACGCTTTTAGACTGTGGCATAGCAGAGGACCCCACAGAGAAAGTGGCGTGAGGGACCCAACAGCTTTAAAATAGTTCAGTGTGGTTTTTAGGCACTTAAGCCTAATTTTTAAATATTCTATTAAATCTAAATTTCCCAGTAAGAGGCCCCTTTTCAATCTCTAGCCAAGTGCCCTGAAGGAGCCAGTCCGGGCCTGACTAGGAGTTTCAGTCTTTTTAAAAATTAGTTTTAGGGGTGGATCATAAATGATGGAATACTTTTTTTCAATATTTTTGACTGCCCTTTGTCGCAAAGTGTCAAGCTTAACCACACCACCTCCCCCATTTTTGTCATGTTTATGCTATATTGCGTAAACATATGCTTGAAATTCAGAAACAAAGTACTATGTTAAGGTATTTTTTTGCTATTTCAAATTTTATTTTTAAACTTTCACTAGAGCTTTTGATGATATTTGTGAGCTTTACAATAATAGTGATTAAATAAATAAAAACCTTGTGAAAAAACACACATAAAAAGGTACTTATTAGTTGGGACGATCGTTTCTACCAAAAGAATCTTTGGTCTTCTTCAGCCGTCAACACTTTGTCTCACAGAACAGAGTGATCACTGTTCAGTGAGACAATGTGTTGACAGCCTAAGAAGACAGAAGATTTTTTCAGTCGAAATGATCGTCCCCCAACAAGTACATTTTTATGTGCACTTCATTTTTTAACAACAGTGCTTTGAGTATTTTTTTTTTGTTATAATAATGATTCATATATATCTATTTTGTACGAAATAAGATTAAGGTTCACAACAAAAAACATAATTAATGTACACTAGTAATAAAATATTAATGTAAAACTACGGTATAGTACTAATAGTATTATGGAATTTGATTTAGGTATTTTGCTTTTGATCTTTACTTTATTAACACAAAATACTCTAAAACAGATTGAATTTTTTAAAAATGCACTATATTAGTTTTACTTGAATGAGATTGTTATCTCATTTATCACATTAATTATAAGAACATTTATAAACATATGTACATTATCATAAAATAGAAATTACTCAAAAACATTCACTACTATTCAAAATAATTTCAAAATTTAATTTGCTGATTTTAAATGTTTTCATTTTAACCAAAATGTGTAATGCTACACTTTTTATACCCCCCCCCCTTCCTACCTCCTTATCACAGTCACGAACCCCCTCCCACTTCCACCCCGACTAGAGAGTGACATTATTTGTGAATGGCCCTTAGGTGGTCTTAATTTCAAATAAGTTGATGATAATAGTAAAACTGATATATATTTACTTATTAGAAATTTCTGATTCATTCAAAGTTTATTTCAAAAGTATATCTTTTCTTCTGTAAATTATTAATTGTTTATTTTTAATTGCGATTTATATTTTTTAGAGCTTGTTCACATTTGCTTACATTTCTATTCTCTCTGTGTCTGGAGAGAGAGTAGCTCGGAATATGAGAAAAGAATTATTTTCTGCTGTAATTGAACAAGATATAGCATTCTTTGATGCACATAAGACAGGAGAAATTTCCAGCAGGTATAGCTGTTTTATATTTCTCTTTAACTCCATTACTATATTATTATTCTTAAATTATTCACGTAAATGACTGTATTGTAGTTAGATGTGTGCATCACCGCACCATGCCACTGAGGTCTAGGCCGTCGCGCTGGCGAAGAGCGCTGATTTTACACCGCGGCGTACAATCAGCTTCAAAACTTTTTTAAAAATTGTACCTAAACTTTCAACTGCTTATTTTTTTCTGGATACTTCTTAACACTAGTAACTTGTAAAGATACAATTTAAATTTTTTGAGTCAATGGCGTAATTTGATTGCTTTAAAAACTGTTTAAACTTGGCATTATACCTCAAAAGTACATTACAGGTTTGGAATGGCTCATGAGAAGGTCATGAAGAAATAAAAAAAAACGCTTAAAAGCAAATAATGTATCAATCGTATATTGAGAACTAAATGTATCGTGAATGTGCTATATAAACAATATAAACCTATCCAATTTTGATAAAATCTATTGTTTCAGTTTTGCAGTAGAAATATTTTAAAAGTGTATCACAACGGTAAGCTCATACTCTGGAGCCCCACCAGTGGCCGAGTGCATATCGCTCTGAACTGGGAGACAGAAGGTGCCTGGTTCAAAACCAGGTCGCGTCTGCCAACCTAACCGTTTGTAGTTTTCCATTTTTTCCCTCTGAAACTTAGTGTAGATACGGGATAGGACCCATTAGGAAGACCTCATGGAAGAGCACCCCACAAGGGATGAGTTCGGGCCCTTTCTTTTAAGCCCGAACTCGACGACTTTTAATTCGAGCCTGCCCGGCCCACATTATTTATGTCAGAGGCCGAGCCCAAAATTTCAGCTAACAGATAAATAAAAATTGATTACTTCATTGATAGAATATCATACATTTTGTCGTTTGTGCAAATTAAAGACAAATATAATCGAGACCACCCTAGCCCTAACATAATCTCTACACCCCACCCCTCGGCCTAGAGACCTCGTGTATCTAACTAGCCATAACATTGTACAACAACAGCATACTAAAGACTAGTTTTCATAAAAATTCTACATTCTAGTCTTTTAAAAAAATCTCATTTTAGTGCCAATTTATTCATGTGTGTCTGTAGGCATGCACCCATTTTCATTGTGCTCTTTTTAAAAAATTTCCCGTGGCGCAGTGCCGCCACCGGGTTTCTGAGGTTGTTACGCCACCGCCACAGATTTTCGTGCAACGCAGACCTCTAATTGTAGTCCAATTTGACTGATAATATAAACCTGGTGTTAGCAATGCATAATTAATTAATTTTTCACATTTCCTTGTTTTAGTTTTTTATTGTTCATTTTCTTGAAATCATACAGGGGTATTTCAAACTGTTCGATAAAGGCAGCATTTAAAAAAAATATTGACGTTAGCACTATACTTCCAGTTAAAAAAAGTTTTCTAAGGACATGCAGTTATTTTTATGGCATAAATTTTATAAAGGACAATATATTTAATATTTCTGAAGTGACTCCCTTGGACTTTCTGAATACTTAATCACCAAGCATTTAAATAAATTTATTCGAGTCAGTTGTTGTGTTCAGGCACTAGTGCATTTCAAATAATTTGACTGTAGGCCATTATGTATAAGAATACTTTTTTGTAGCCCTGTAAATACTGTAAGTCCTGCACACACCAAAATCTACACAGTGTGTAATACAGTGACCTGCAGTATGTATACCTACTTTGAGTCCAATCAAATGCACCGCATAGACATTAGGGCACTTAAAATAATTTTCATCTATAAGCTGTAAGGTATAAGAATTCTTTTTTTGTAGTTTTGTACAAAAACTATAAGTCCTGCACTCACCAAAATTTACACTGGCTGTGTGATGGTGACTTATAATACACATAGCCCATTTGAACTTATTCGAATACACTATTTAGGCACTAGTGCACTTTAAATAATTTATGTCTGTAAGATGTAATGGATAAGATTTCTTTCTTTCTTTTTTTTTGGGGGGGGGGGGGGGCTAATCCTGTGAACACAAACTATCAGCTGTACACAAACCAAAATCTGTACAGGTCATTTGACCATGATCAATACCAGAGGTTCCCAAACTTTTTTCTCCGCGTCATTGTCATACAAAAAACATTTCGCGGCACCCTTCTCAGGCTGTAAACTTTCATGGCACGTTACCTTTTAAGCAATAAGGTTCGAATGAAAGAGTTTGGATGCATTTTTCATTACTTCTTTTATGTTGTTAATAGGGCTAACTATCAAGAAAGTACTCTCTTGGGAAAAGGATATGGAATTTTGACATCTCTCTCTCATTTCAGGGAGTTCCTGTAAAAGAGAGGCTACTGGACACTGAACTCTCTCGAGCTTCACTGAAATATTTCTATTTTTGCCCACTTGGTCACTGGCTTGGCTTACTTTTTTGTGGGATGCCCGTTCCGAGAAAATTATTTGATTATACTTCACCAAAACACTTTTGATTATCTTTGCAGCGCGCTAGGGTGCTGCAGCACACTGTTTGGGAACCTCTGATCTATACTATACACACCCTATTTGCACTCAATCAATCAACACTAGTACACTTTCAAGAATTTGTGTCCATAGGTTGTAATGTATAACAATTCTTATTTGCAACCCTGTAAAAAAAACAATACATCCTATCTACAGAAAAAGCAATACCGGTCTTAGGTAGTCTATCATACATATACTAAATTTGAGTTCAGTTGAATGCAGGAGCTATCATGTTCACTCACGTACACACAAACGCATACATACATACATACATACATTGCCATAAAAATTACAGATTAATTCAAACTGTTTCAAAACATGTAAATAAATCAAAATCTCAAAGTAATTTTTTTATAATTACAATACTTTCCTTAATGGTACATGTTCGAAAAGTAAAAAGTAGAAAAACCACTTTTATACTGACCCTATTACAAAAAAAATCCAATAAGAAAATTGAAAGCACACCTTTAAAAACAGAAAACTCTACATATGTAAATGTAATATTCACTGAGTGATTCGACTTAAAAAGTTTTTAGCATTTGTTGCCAATGACTAAAGGAAAAGTCTTAAATTGTTTGAATATTTTGAAAACAAATTTTAACTAAATTATATATTCTATCATTGATTTACTAATCATTCATTCAACTATGTAAATTTTTCCAGTTTAAAGAAAAATCTGGTTCTTTCATTATGTTTAAATAGTTAGTAATTGATTTTGTTAGATTTCAAAGGTTTTTTCCTTTTAATCAAAAATGGAGTTTTTGTTGGTTGTGTTCTTGATAAATTTTGCATTCCATAAATTTCATATTTATCTTGTCAAAACTATTGATTTTTTATGTCTTTGATATATATTCACTATCATCTTTCCATAATGTTTTTAATATGGAATCTGTCGCGATTTCTAATTTATTTATGGAGACTAATTTTCCGTATTTCTTGCAAGTATATTTTCTTAATATTTGTTTATCAGGAACATTTAAAATAGTTTAAAATCATCCTCTATGAAGTTATTTTTTATTTTAGACTTCTATTCTTTTATTATATTTATTTACATTTTTAATCGGAAACTTTTTTAATCAGAAACATGAGACTAAAGTTAAAATTATGAAGTGCCTCACTGATGTATTCAGTACATTCCCTCTAATTTGCAACCCTATAATGTGTAAATATCTCTAATTTGCCATATAATTAAAATGTAAACTAGTAATTTTATATCTCAATTTTACTTCATTCATTGAAAGACTATTGAAACTTTACACTTACTTAAAAATTAAATGACCAAAATAAGGGGTCCTGTAAAATACCATCAGCCTATTCATAATGATAACTAAAGTAATCTTTTGTTACAATATAGTCATTAGGATATTGCACAGTATCCGTTATGCGCCAAAACAAACTCTGATGTCCAAGCACTCAAACTTTATCAATAAGCTGCTGAATAGAATTACCAACAGCTATTTTCATCAATAACTCTGAAAATAAAGCCTTTTTAAATTGGAAATATATATATATATATATTATATAATTTTTTGTGATTTATTACTAAATAACTGGGTACTTTTCCATTATCTAAATTCCTCTAAATCTTGGGATTTTTCATTTCTTTTTTTTTTTTTGCTAAGTAGGTACTTTTTTTGGGGGGGGGCGATTTTTTCCCCCACCAAATACCTACAGGAAATCTTGTTCCTCGGGATATGAGCATTATGCTATTAAAACTTTTTGTCACACCGCCATTTTCAAGTACTGTCAAAAACACATTTTAAAATTTTTCTTTCTTATATACAGTTCTACAAGATGAAAAACATTGAAAAATATTTTAAATCCTCCCCCTCCCCTAAAAAAAGCTAATACCTCAAAATAAATAATTCTACACAAAATGCACATATAAAAATATTGCAAAACATACTCGCCATTTCATATATATTATAAGCAAAATCACTCCATGAAATTATTCAAAATTGACAAAATTTCTAGTATAATTATATAAAAACTACCCGCCAAGGTGACCAGCTTCGCAGGGCCCATACCTTACTGTTCTTTATACTGAGTGCAGTGTTGACTCAATTTCTGGACTCATTTCAATGAAAATCATGTTTCATTCTTTTAACAGTATTTGTCATTCAATTTATTTAAGTTAGGGTTGCTACACATTTTGGGTGTCGTCCTAAAAGCCGATTTGGAAACAGCAAATTCCTAAAATGGGCTTTATCCCAATTTATGGTGACATTTTTTAGATGGGTGATGAATGCGCCCAGTATTGTAAATTCGATATTTTAAAGCTGTGAAAGAGTCCCAAAGATCTTGCATTTTTGTGTATCCATTATTGTTATTTTGTAATCTTGCTACTATGTGACATAGGCTTGCTCCATTGGACATCATTAAACTGTTAATTTGGATTTTTGTACATGCATTATTGTTATTGCACTAATGTTCACAGTGTGGAAATATCGTCAATTTTGGTACCGCATGCATTGGCATATTATGTAAGTAGATTAACAACAAAAAAAAAATTGCTTGTTCCTTGGGTTATGAGCAGTATGCAGTAAAAACTTTTCATGACACCGCCATTTTTTTTTTTACATAAACTCAGCTAAAGATGACTCTAAATGTTGCCTACAGGTTCTGCAATGTGTCTTGTTTCTTCACTACTTTAAAAATGGTTATCCAGATTAAACTGCACGAATGAGTACAGAACAGAATTGTGGATGAATACAAAACAGAAACAGTATGCTTTCATTCTCTATCCATACAAGCCCTTTGTACTTATGCATCAACTGGCAAGGATTACCAGAAAAATAAGATTGCCAAGCTTTGCCCTCCACAAACAGAGAAAAATTGGCAAGTTTCCGTGGAGTTCATTTAACAGAAAAGTACCAATATCTGTAATAGCCAGTTTGTTTAGTTATGTGTCTACTGTTGAGAATACTTTTCAAAAGTGCTTATTTTGATGTTAACAGAGAAAATACTCATAATTTGAAAAATTTTATAATCTGCTCAACCCTTAATCCTAACATGTTCAGGTTATAGGGAGTATACTGTATATATATATATATATATAGCCCTCTTGCTTTAATATTACTGTTAAATTTTAGTTTATAATCTTTTCTTTTCTATTTATTAAACCGTATAACCTTGATATCTCAAAGTCAACACTGAAACAAATTGAGTTTTGAGATTGCGAGGTGAGATTTAAGTTTTTAGGGAAACGTATTTATTCAAGATATCAAGGTTGCACTGTAATAAATCTTTATTTATATTAATTATTTTCCATATTATAAGTATCACATAGTTGATATCTTATTATTAGTTGAAGTACCCATTCTTTGCATAGAAATGAGGCTTAATTTCACAGTTAAACACACATTAAAAAAAAAAAAAGAGTTTCTTATAGTTCGATTCTCTTCCCCCTCTCCCTTATTTTTGTATAAAATAATTTCAGCTGATTTATAGTACAGTGTCATAGAAACTTTCTTTTAAGTCGAGAAATTAATAGATTCTGAAATTTTTTGAAGTAGCTATGATTTTTTTTTTTTCTTTTTTTTTTTTTGGCATATATCTGTTCAAGCTAATAGGGCTAAGAGTGTAGACTCATATACAACAAAAACAGATCAAATTTAAAAAACAAGTAAAAAGACATATATTTCCCGTTTGATTTATGTATTTATTTATTTATTTATTTATTTTGTAGATTAACAAATGATGTTCAAGAATTTAAAAGCTGCTACAAATTGTGCATTTCACAGGGTTTGAGAAGTATTGCACAGGTATAATTATTTTATTTGTAATATACCTGAAAGCATTATTTTTTCCTGCATATATAAAACAATTATTAATTGGTTTGGAACTATAACATTTTGTTCAAAGGTTTTTCAAGTTAAATATTGACAATCTGTTGGATCTCTTAGTACTGATTAGAAATGTTTTATAAGTACAATTTTTTCAGAGTAAAAAGAGAAGCCTTATTCACACACATACTTGTTGAAATGCTTCTCAAACATATATTATCTGTATATTATTATTTACAGATTCTGTGATTTTTTACTGATATTTTAATGCTACTTTTCATAAATTTTATATTTTCAGCTTTCTCTGTTGTAAGCATAATATTATGTAAAAACTTTAAGGAAAAAATAAAAATTATAAGGCTCATTTCAAAATTTTAAACTTAGCAAATGATTTGTTATCCTTACCTCTTCATATTTTAAAGATTTTTAATGTAATTTTCTTTAATTTGTTCTATTACAACAAAATACAACATCAGACACACAAAACTGTCACTGGAAATGGTAGACGGGTGAAGTGTGAAGGTCCTGGGTTCGGGTCCCATTGCATATCCGTCAACCTAACCATTCAGAGTTTTCCGTGGTTTTCTCCAAAACTTAGCGTTAATACAGGTTAGGACCCCTTTAAAAGACCCCCCGAGAGAGCACCCCACCCATAGGCCTAGGTCCCTTGTGCAGATAATTGGTCTTAATCCCACAGCAACACACAGATACACAAAACACAACAGTCACAAAAGACAAGTTTATGAGTATTTAAATTGTCTAAATTCTGCTGTTTGACAAATTTACTTGAAATCATTTTACCTTTTTTTCTATTGCATACTGAAAGATTGTATTTGAGCCTGATTTCATTAAATTTGTTGTTTGAAATATAGTATATATATTTTAATACATTATTAAAAAAGAGTAATTTTAATAATGTTTTATCCAGGATTACAGCTTTTGGGTGTTAATGAGTAACAATTACGAGTTTTAATCTTTTGGCAAGATTAATAATCTGAAAGATTGATTACCAAACTTATGCTTTTTCTTCCATTTTCTGGTCATTTAAAGGATGAGGGTAAAAAAATTATGTACAGTGAAACCTCTCCGAGCAGTCACCCCTCTAAGGGAACAATTTTTCATGACATGAATTTTTCGGCTCATAGACCTAATGTTAAAATAACCTCTATCAGCGGCCACCGAGTGGGATCGACCATTTCATTTTTTGGGAAATTCTACTCACTCCATGCTTTAATTTTGAGTGGAAAAAAAATCAAGGTCAGGTTTATGGTCGAATATGAGACCCAGGAATAACTTGCGAAGTCCATTGGAGCAAAAATGCCATTCACATCCATGTTCACGCCAGTTTCATTTTATTAGTTGGTCAGTGATCTGAGTTACAAATCGGAAAGAAAGTTGGCTGAATTATTTAATTGCGGAAAAACACAAATCAACAAAGTCATTAAAGAAAATGATTTGATTTTGAAAGAATACGAAAACTTCAAATTTCATAGTGTTAAATGGATGAGATCTGCTTTTTAAAGTAAAAAACGAACTTGAATAAATGGTTGTTTCAGAGAAAAGTAAAAACTTAAAACAGACACAAATTGCATCTTTTTTTCAAAAATACAAGAAAGCATTAAATAAAGTACTAGTTTCTCTTTAGATAAGTTTTAAATTTCATTTTAATAAGGAATATGTATCAGACTTGTTTATATTATGCGTTATAGCAGTTATCTTATAATAGTAAATAAAACCTTTCAGAGCGGTCATCCCTTCTGAGCAGCCAAATATTCTCAGTACAGAGTTGTGGCCGCTCACAGAGGTTTCATTGTATAAATAACAGTTCTCATAAAAGCTTTTTTGTTTAATAACTTTTAAAAGATGTACACTCAAACTTGTTTTTGTGTGGTGGATAAGGACTGCATAAAAAATTCTCCTATAGAAAATAACTCAAAACCTTACAAAATAACTAGGAATTGCTTTTTTAAATGAAATCAAAGACACGAAGCTTGGCAGCTACTTGGAATCTTGCCAAACCTTTGGAGTCTGATTTAGAAAATACACATGCAAACATTTTTAAATATTTTATTTACCTATCTATTTATTTTATAAATAATAAAAGTTGTTTAAAATTGTTAAGTTGTTACAAATCTGCTTTTTTTTATACTTTTTTTATTGATAACTTCGTCAATTATGTTCCAGTTTGATTTAAATTTCCATATACCGCACACACACACACACCAAGAAAATTGCACAAAAAAAAAGGCCGTACTAAAAAAGGTTTCAATGTATAATTACAAATTCTAAATAAAGTTTCTGTATCTTTATCTAAATAGTATTTGAAAATTTGAATTGTATTTAAGACGATTTTTGCCTAAACTAACTCTTCTGTAAATATTAGAACATTTAATTAACATCTCATTATGTGTATATATATATATATATGTATAGCTGAACTTTTTTATTTGGCATGTTCTTTTTCAAATCAAAATGTTTTTCACTACTCTTGTCAAAGCTGTATCATTAGACTCTTATTACTGTTTTCTAATCCCGTTTTCTTGTTGTTATTACTTTTTTCTTTCATATCATTTTAATTTGAGTTTTTCATTGAAAGGAAAATCATTGCAGACTGCTGGCTGTATTGTGTCACTGTATATTATATCACCCAAGATGACTGGAATCATGGTTGCTGTTGTTCCACTCATTGTGATAACTGGTACTTTTATTGGAAGAATACTGAGAAAGATGTCAAAGCAAGCTCAGTCTCAAGTTAGTGTGAATTTTCCAAACGTAGTTACTTTAAATACTTTTGAATAGGGGTATGGTGTAACTAAAACTTTCCTTAATAATTCCTGTATTGTCTTCTAGAATTTAAACATTTTAAAAGGAATGGAAATAAAGTATTTAATAGAAACAGTATATGAAAATAAAAGGCTAAATATTAGCTGTATTTAAAAAACAGATCAATAAACAAATCAGCAGTAATTAGGCTTCCTATATTTGTAGCTGAATGTTAATCTATCAAAAATACAAAATTTTGGAAAATTATGATATTGGATGATTTTATTTTAAATGAAATTTTTGATGTAATGAAACTGCAGATAAAATTTTTCCTTAACAAAAACTGCTGAGATTATTTAAATTCATAATTGCCAAAAGGAAGCATGCTCTAAAATACAGATTTTACAAGAGAGATAAAAACTGTTTTTCTAGCCTCCTTAAAATGCAAATTCTTTTGGCAAAACATTTCATAAATCATTGATAGTAAAAAAATAATCTTTTAAAATATTCTTCTTTTTATTTCCTTGTATAAAGTAAAGAAAGTATTGCAATCACAAAAAATTTTTATATTCAGATTTTGAAGGGAAAATTTATTTTGACCATCTCTACATTTAATTTAGTGAGTTTCTGCATGACATCTCAACGTACATATGTAAGCATATACAATCATTTCAACAAACCGCAAATCCATAGCTCATTTTTTATAGAGTCTGCACATGTATATGTATGTATGTATTTATCTCTCATAATTCACAGATGAACAGCCTTAGAAAGTTGAAATTTTTCCTTTAGGACTATTGTATCATGTAGTTGAGTACCTCCGTTTTTTATTTCATTTGATTGGGAGTTAATTCACGGGGACAGCCAAACTACTTACAGTACATTAAGGTCTATGGATATCAATAAATTGTAGGTCTGTAAACTGTCATTGTTTAAAACATGCTTAAAATCTTCCCAACTGTTGCCAAACTTGGCTAATTTTGGCAAAATAGTGCAAAATTTGTGTCATTAAAAATAAGTTTCTAAAACCAAATGTTATTTTGATTTCGTGACTTATCCTTTGGTTCAGGAAGTCAATCTGATCAATTTAATTCTGACAAATTAATCGATCAGAAAAGGTCAAATTTGGTTTTTGTTATTTCTCTTAATTTTCCAAGCTTTATCCACTATCAGAGTGGTTTATAGAAGCCTCCCTAGGACTTTTCTATTTGCATCTTACAGCTGTCCTAGGGTATCAAATATTGATTTTGTCATCATGATATTGTATTCATCAAAAGTGTTATGTGTGTGAAAGAACTAGAAAATGCAATGGGAGCAAGTTTCTTTTCTTTTTATTTTTTTTTTAATTTGGTTTTTTTATTTTTTATTTTTAACTTAATGTTACTTGTATTCAATCTGTGTATGAGGTATGAGAAATGAGTGCATACATAAAAAAAGAACAAGAAAATATCATAAATAAGCAGAAAAAAATTAATTTGGCTATGTTCTTTTGTATATTTTTTAATTTTTTTATGTTACAGTGTCAGTTACACTAATCTTTGTAAGTGTTATTTTAGTTACTAAAATTAAGAAAAAGAATGCTATTTTGGTCTACTATGTTTACCTCTTGATAATGCTGGACACCCTGCAGTTACAACACTTTCCAACCTAGGATGTAGCTTTATTGGCAAGTTTTATTTCGATTGCAATCAGTGTGTTTACCTATCTATATGATATATCTGAAAAATGTCAAATTCAAAAAATTTGGACATATTTCTTTCAGGGTTGGAAATAAGTGGTGTTGCAGTTTGTGATTCAATACAATTGTGCAAATTACATTGAAAAATTATCGATGCAAAAACATAACTTGAAATATTTTTCAAAATTGAAAATATAATAATAATAACATTGCATAATAGATATTCTCTTAAATTATTACTAGAGTGTCAAACACCAAAGTTGAAAGGGCATTTTCTCCTGCAAAACGGATAAAAACTGAACTAGTAACTGGTAAAGAGGTATTGAATAGCCTTCTGACAATTTCTTTATAAGGACCAGAACTTTCAGATTTTAATCCGAAAGGAGCTGTTTAAAAATTTTTGACAAAAAAATGAGACCCTTCTTCTCAACCATATGGGAAGAGAATTAGACTTTCTACAAGTTCCATTTCAAAAGCTAATCCTTCCAATGTTATGGGAGTAGTTGTGATTACATTTGCACCAGTTCTGTTTTGTAAAATTTGTAATTAAAGTCATTGTTCATTAAATATTAATTTTTTTTGTTAAACTTGTTTGTTTTCTTGTCGAAAGTGCAATTTAGCAAAAGACGTAAAACTACTCTTCAATTTTGCAAAACTGCTCCTCAATATCAGAATTTGATGTGCAATACTGCTACTCAAATTGAAATATTTATTTCCAACACTGGTTTTCTTTCTGCAGTTTAGCAGTTCTTTTATGATGATGTAAAAAATTACAACTGATGGCACTACCATAGCTGCCAACTCTTCCGGTTTTTCCGGAAGATTTTTCACCACTATCTTCAAACGGTTTTATTTTAGAATAAAATATTGGACTTATTTTAAGCTTAAATTCACAAGTAAAAATTAGTGGTGGAAAATCTTCCGGAAAAACCAGAAGAGTTGGCAGCTATGCACTACAATGGAGTTAGTAAGAACACAAAGGCAGTTCTGTTTTTAGAAGTGTATTAAAAATGTTTTTTATGTACCTTCATAACTTGTGATGCTTTCAGATGTATTTCCACATTTTATGATAAGCCATTTTTTTATTATAAGTTCATATATTTATTTAGATTGCTCAAGCAACTGCAGTTGCTGATGAAGCAATTGGAAATATAAAAACTGTAAGATCATTTGCAATGGAAGACACCGAGAAAGAGTATGGCTTTTTTAGTGTTTTAAATTTAATTGTTTTAATACATTAGGTTTGTTTTATAATGTGTTCTTCATTTTCAGACTGTATTATGATCAAATTGATGGAGTAAGATTACTGAACAGCAAATTAGGTATTGGCATAGGAATGTTTCAAGGACTTACAAACCTTGCTCTTAATGGTATTTTATTTTTATTTTTGACAATATTTGCTTTAGAGTTTTCTGAAGTCTCTTGCTTTGTATTAATTTTATGTTAAAAACATAAGGAGAGAAAGCTGCTTTAGTTATAAAACACTATTAATCTAATTTTGGAATAATGTTGATGTACTGTATTCCATTTATCATGCTGTTTAAAAAAAAACATTTTATGTATCTATGTAAATAAATTTATGCTTTTTTTTTTTTTTTTTGGACATTACTTGAAATTCAAAAGTTTTGCAATTTCTATCCTTTTCAAAAACATGAAAACCCAGTACAACTGTCAAAGAAAAAATTTGGCTGTCTGGCTGTAACTCTTTTTTGTTTACGCATCCCGCAGAAATGGCTGATGCAAATGAAATAAAATTTGGAGGCATGATAGGTGGTCAGTTACCTTAAGCCATAGTTGTTGAGCTTTTAGAAATTTTTTATTAGATTTTGAGATTTCACAAAAATTGTTCCAAAATGCATAAATTTTGTTTGTGCATCATTTAATAACCATTAAAATGAATTAAATGAAATTTGATGACATAATAGGTGGTCACTCAAATTAATCTATGGGCATTTAACATTTAAAAAATTTTACCTAGAGATTTTGCCCCGATTTTGAGATTTTGTGAAATTTGTTTCAAAATGTGAAACTTTCATTTGCACATCACCCAGTAATGACTTAAGAGAATGGAATGGTATTTAGTGACATTATTGGTATCTTAGAACTTGAACTGTGGGCATAGAATTTTTTGAAAATTTTGATAAAATTCTAAGATTTTGTGAATATTTATTCAAAATGTGCAAATATTTGTTCATGCCTCATCTAATAACTTAAGGGAATCAAATTAAATTTTTTGACATGATAGGAGGTCAACAATTTCTCTAGGCATAAGATTTTTTGAAAATTTGGATTAGATTTTAAGGTTTTGTAAAAATTTATTCGAAATTTGTAAATACTTGTTTGTCCATCATGCATAAACCACTAAAGCAAATAATATAAAATTTAGCATCATCATAGGTGATCAAGGCCGGACTGGACCGCTGAAACGGCCCGGGCAATTCGATCAGATTGGCCCCAACATTAATAGCGCATCTATGATATTATAGCAGGGGGAAGGTAGATGCACAAATTCAGTTGAACTTTGTTATACTAATGATAACGTTTTATGATGATGATTAAGATAGTCTGTACGTCAATCACTCGCCTAAAGTGCAGAAGCTCACTTACAGCGTCACTCGCTTATAGCGTCCTACATGGCCTGTTCCCTTCAATGACGTTAAAATAGAGTTCAACTATAAGTGGCATTAACCGAGAAAAATTATTTAACACCCAGTATTTTATTGAAGCTTTTTTTTTTTTTTTTTTTTTTGGAAATAATTTAAAGACAACTTTTAAAATAATTCAATTCAATGATTCAGTAACATTTCTCTACTTAAAAAAAAATAAATAAATAAATAAATAAAGATCACCTCTAATTTTTATCTTTAGGAGGGGGAGGCTTGGGAGTTAGAATATTTTAGCTAATTAAATATAAATAAATTATTTTGGCGCTCTTTAAATGCCCAATTTATATTTTAGCAGTTGATATTTAAAAATAGTTACATTCAGAAAGTAAATTGTAACTACTTTTGAGAGTACAATACTTGACTGCTATTGTCATTACTTTAATAATCTGTAGAGTATTTTTGATTAATAAATTGATACACATAATATTTTCATTTGAAGAGAAAAACTACATAAAACTATAGATCTTAGATCCTTTTCATACAATAGTTTCCTCTGTTGGGACAGTTTAGAGTTAAATATTAATTGGAAAATTATAAAAGTAAAGTTGAACTGTGAAAAGAAATCGTGCAGTAACTTTGTTTAATTTAATTATCTACTATTTAACGTACTTTTATTTAGATTCACCATCCCAGAATTAAAAGAAAATCATAATAGCATTTAAAAACAGCTAATGAATACCAAGAAGAAATGGATCCAAACATTGTGAATCATATTCAGGATTTTAATTTTCATAGACAAGTAAAAGACCTTATAAAACGCTTAAAAACAGTATCAATTGCATTGGACATTTAAAAAAAAATCAGCTACCATAGCAGATTGTGTGCCTTTATAAATGAAGGTTTAAAGCCTAATTATATTCAAAAGTAAAAAAGATTGAACAAGACATTCTGCCATGCCATCTTGTAGTTTACTTACTACACTTGAAGTACAGAGGGGAATATTTAAACTAAAAGCAAAAGGAAAAAGCATACATAGATATATGTGTGTAACATGGCTACATTAAATCCGAATATTGTAAATGTTCTAGAGCATCAGCCCATGTGCCCCACACGACCACCGGCCCATCGGGCGATAGCCCGACCGCCCGATGGCCCAGTCCGGCCCTGTAGGTGATCACTTAAACTGTAGGCATCTAAATAATACTTCAGAATTTTTTAAGGATTTTGTGAAAAATTGGGTAAATGTTTGTTCCATTCCTGAAAAATGCCAGTGGAATAGAATGAAATTTGGAATTATGTTAGATGGCCAATTAATTTAAACTGTTGATGCAAAGTTGTTTCAACCCTTTCCAATGCAAGTAATTTAATCACATTTTTCTATTTTTGCTGATTAATGGAGTGGTAGTTAAATTTCTGAGATCAATTTAATAAAACATTGATAACTTTTCTCTGAAATGTCTGCTATATTGGTGGGAAAGTGTGCATGGCATTTAAATGACCTTAATTATTTTATGCAGATCTATTTATCATCTGGTGAATAAGCCTAAAAAATTTATTAATGATCCCAAAATTTTGAAATCAGCAGCCTAATTGTCACAATTATGTGGCTAAAATATCTAGTCATTGTGAGCAGAAGGATTAAATATTTCATAGATTTTGAGATTTTGTGAAAATCATGCAAATGTTTATTCTTGCATTCCTAAAAAAAAAAAAAAACTCAAGAGAATAGAATGAAATTTTCTAACTTGATCAGTAGTGCCTGAAACAATAAATGTCAGAATTCTTTTTAAATTTTGCAAAAATTGCATTTTTTCTTTAATTAATTAATTTATTTATTTATTTATTTGGAAGGGGGTTCATTTTGAGGCTTCTGGAAGTAATATATTAGTTGGCTATTTAACTTAAACAAATTTAATCTTCTTTTTTTTTTTTTTTTTTTTTTTTCGATTTTAGATATTGCAAAAATTGTGCAAAATTTTTCTTGGGGCATAATATTAAAATATCTACAGCAAATCAAACAAAATTTAGGAGTGGAATGACCTTTTGACTTTAAAAGCTCATTTCACTAAAATAAAATGTTAATTTTGAAAGTAAAATGCTTTTCCTATTGATATTTTTGAACATTTTTTCAATTTACATTACCCACTTATCTCTAATAGATAAAGAATTAAAGCCTGTTACCACCTTTATGAGACACCCTGTATCTGGCCCGTAGCTAGACTGTTTTCATAGGGGGGGGGGCTCCAAATTTTCCAAGGTGCCCATTCAACTATACACACATATATATATGTACAGGATGCCACAAAAAGGTGGTAAAGGTTCTGGATCCAGAAATTACTCAAGGAGGGGGCGATTTTGTACCTGAAACAGGAGTGTAGAATGCACAAAATCATTTTGTAATTACAGTATAAGACACAAAAAAATCTGCACAGCTTGGTTCCAGACCTTGTGCAGAGCATGTATATTCAATAGTAGTTTAAGACTTAGGGATGTTCTAACTATGTTTTTTTTTTTTTTCCATTATTTCCTGTTCCGTAACACAGCTTTGCTGCTCTACAAATCTGAGATATTTCTTTCTCAGAGACTAACCTTGATTAAATGTTATTTTATCAACTTTTTGATCATCCTCACTTGTTATTGTGTCAAAGTCTGTGTCACATGACCATAATTATGTCACTGTCAGTCATTTCAAGGCTATCAATGTTACCATCAGAGCTCACAAACTCTTAAAATATTTTTTTCAAGTGGGAATAGCTTATTTAGTTTTACTTTGTGGTTATAGTGTGGTTTTCTGAACTTGCATCTGGCAGGGCAGATTTCATTGTTTACATTGAACGCACAGTGCGGATTTTAGAGCCTTGTAGATTTCGGATTGGCAGATTTTGGGTTTTCTACTGTAATTAATATAATTAATTATACCAATTAATGTAATTAATTATGTTATTGATAAAATCTATATGAGTGATGATTAAAAAGGACAAGGAGTAGTACCCGCCATACACCCCTAAGAAAAAGGCTACTTAATTTTCATTATACTTTCATAATATAATTTAACATATTCAACAGATTTTTGGGCTTCACCCAGGAGGGGGCGATCGCTCCCACCGCCCTCCCCTTGGATCCGCACCTGTGCCTCATACACTAATGTGGTGATGTACAAAAGGCCAGCCTTTCATCATAAAATGTCTCAGAGAAATCTTTTAACAAAGAGGATCAGGGGCTATGCATAGATTTGAATGTGAACGTTTATAGGTAGAGTGTAAAAACTTATTTTCGCTTGTAATTTCTGCATGACCCCTAAAACGCGATTATCCAGTGTGATTCTTTTTTCTCTTTGAGAGACATTGAAAAGTGGTGTAAGGCAGCATATTTATCTTCATATTTCTGACATATCTTTTACTGAACATTACTTATGTCACTTCACTTATGACCTTCTTATATTGAATGCAGTTTTCCGGATTGCAGTATGACGGCGATATCTAAGTGGAGGGATGTTGACTAGTCTTGCAATTTCAGATTCAGATTTGCGATGTCAGAGGTCAGATTTGTGAGGAAATTGGTTGGCGAGAAGTTCACAGTTAGGTTTGAGCAATCAGTGCTACCACACTGGCTGGCATCTTTATGGGGGTACCAAAATACCTTACTTTGTAATATGTATAGGTATATTTGAGTGTCCATATATTGTTGAAATTTTCATTTTAATCCCTCTGAAAACTCTTCTAGCTGCATGTGTGTGTATGGGGGGGCAGCATTTTTGTATTAAATGCCACTTAGAAATATATCTTGGACTGTTCACTGATATACTGAAACTGGACCCTAAACAACCCACTCACACTCTTTTTAAGAAATTATTTTTACTGTGTTTATGGGAACAGTAAAAAACCCAAAAGGATCTATGATCTTTCAAGAGCTTGCAATGATTACAGACTAGTAAAAGTCCATTTTTGAGAGCAAGAAATGTTCATTTTTATCTGCAAGGACAGATATAGTAGAAATTTTAACTTCATTTTTTTCCTCCCAAAAATGTGCCTGATGCTTGTTAATTTTGCTTCGGGGGTGGGGGTGCTAAGTAATCCAAAGCGCCCCCCAGCACTATGACACTGCCTTGTACATAAATAAATATGATTTAGGCAAGGCAGTGCAAAACTCATCTTATAAAGGACTGTAAAATTGTGTTGACTCTGGGGCTCTGTTTCTTAGGCTAAACACACACACAAAATTCATAAAAAATTTAACTTTATGAAGAATAATCTGAAATTAATTTGGCATTTCTTATTTCCAAATATTGGGATACCACAAATTCGTACAAATTTTAGAAATCGTTATTGTAAGGTAAAACTGTTTAATAGGTCGGAAGTTTTATGCCAGAATTATAAATTTTTAAACTGGAAAATAGCATTACTTTTTCATAATAATAAAAATAGCAATAGATACAGATTAGTACAAAACCTATTTTCAATAGTTGGACTTATTGTGTACACAAAATGTTTATTCTTAGTACTGCTTGGGAAATTATTTATTGGGAGTGGCAAGAAGATGTTTTTAAAGCTATTAGTATAAAATAAGGATTTAGTAATGTTATAAAATTATCTGTTAATTCAATTTTTAGGTATTGTTCTTGGTGTGTTGATGGTTGGTGGATCTTTAATGTACACTGAAGAAATGACACCTGGAAGTATGATGGCTTTTCTTGTTGCCACTCAAACTATTCAGAAGTAAGCTGTGAGAACATAAAATTCTTATTATAGTTATAGTAATTAGGACTGGGCTATAAATCGATAAATTCTGAAATTTCAGTATGATTTTAATATCCTAAAGCTGATTTCAACATTTTTATTTTGGTGATTTACAGGGATCTGTTTAGGAGAAATTTGGGTCAGTTAATGGACCCTTCACAATACTTTTCATTTTGAAAATGGACATTTCACAAAATTCTTCCCTTGGTAAATGGCCTCTTCACAAATCTAATTGTTCAATTGACAACAGGTCAATTAAGTTTGTTACACACATAACAAGTTTTATAAAATTAATAATTATAAAATATTTAAAATAATGATGATGTGCATGTTATTTTTTTTTTATAAAAAATGTAAAATAAGATAATATCCCAGCAAATACAGTCTTAGTGGGTATGTGATATGCTGACATGGAACTATCGGTTCAGCATCGGCTTGGTGGTAAGTTAGTGATATCAATTCTGCACCGCCAATCAAAAGAAAACGACTTCTGGGGACACAATGCTCTGATGTAAGCTAGTCTTTTGGGTTGGCAGTTTTGTGCACATGTGAGTAATATTTAAAACAGCTCACATTAGCATTGTATTTTATATCTACCTAAAATTGTATTATCCTTCAAAAGCTGAAGTGCCCCTTCCACTGTTATTTTATTATTTATAATTTTTTTAACTTATTTTCTTCTGATTGGTTTATCTATTTTACCTCTACCAAAAAGTACTACCAAAGGTTTTGGTTCAAAGGTGGTATACGGCTGGGTCAAGGCTGTAATCATTTTAGCAGACACCGATCTAAAACCACCTCATCCTGAAGGGCCAATTCCCATATAGGCGGATACAATTTTGACGTTTATGGTCCCGACTGTTGGCTCCAGGATGCACACTAGTGGGCAAGGGAATAACCCACAAACTTTATTCTTGCTACTGGAGGTGAAACTTCAATAATCACACCTTTTATTTTCTTAAATACTGTTTATTAAAAATTGCAGAAAAAAATGTACTTTCAAAAAATTTTAGAACAATTATCAGTTTGAAAAAAAAATCAGGCCAGCTGCATTAAATTGAATGAAAAATTACAGTTCCAATAGATGCTATTCATAAAATCTATGACACAATATGCAAACTGCCTTTCACATAACTATGGCAACCTCCCAGCTGTTTCTCACCAGCCTGGTCTGTGTATTCTTCAATAAAGCAGAGGCTTTTTATACTATATAAGCAGGTTAATTTTCAGTCAAAAAATATAAATTATGCCAACAAATGAGTTACAACATTTGCATAAAGTGAAAAATTCTATAAATATGCATATTGCAAACAACCTCAGAAAATTGCCTTTTAATTCTGGCTTTAACTCTTCACCCATGGTTCAAAGATTGTCAAAAGTCCTACCCTAACCAGAAAAAATCCTCTTACCACATGAGTGTAAGTCGATTCTTTTGAAAACCTAAGCATCTATTTGTCAAAAGGAAGACCCTTGTTTTTCAAGATGCATGACAACATTAATCTACTGGGCCATAGTTCAGAGGTTATTTCCATCCAGCAGCAGTAGGCAACAACTAAATGGAACTTTATTACAGATTGAGCTTAGGTTTTTAAACTTTACTTTGTACTTGCCTTTGGTCTCCACAATTTATTACAAATATCTATTAATTCTGCTTTATTTATTTTTATTTATTTTTTTCCTTAACAAGAATAAGAACTTTGTTTTTGTTTACACTTTTAACTTTGATTAAAAATTGCCAATTAAGGTTGTGTATAGTTTTTAAAAAAATTTGAAATTTATTTTTAAACTGATTATAATTTATTTTAGTTGAACTTTAATGTAACTAAGATAGCTTTAACTGATGAGTGAATAGCATTAACAAAACTTAAGCCTAGCTGGCACATGAAAAAAAACTTTATGAAATTGATGGCTGGTGCAAAGCCAGGGAAAACAATTTGGCAAAGTAAATTTTAGGTGATTTAAGTTTGAATTGAATTAAGGTGTATTTAGTTTAACTTTAAAAAAATATATTTAGCTGTCTAACTGACTGATGACACATCGGCACATGCTGAACCGGCATGCAGTTGTTGGCCCAAAACTTATCTCATAGGGCTGTGTTTGCTGGAATTGGCGCACCTTCAATATACATCCTACCTTGATTTTTGGTGACTTTTTTTTTTTTTTTAAACAAAAAATGCCGTTTTCAATGTCCCCCCCCCCCTTCAAAAATGGCCTCAACATTGCGTTTCCGAACATGGTTCCCAATTAAAAAATCTGGAGTGACTCCACTCGACTTTCCGAACACTTACGATTAAGATCATTACCAAGCATTTAAAAAAATTTTAATCGATGAATAATTCAAACATATATACCAAACTGAAGCTCAATCGAATGTACGGTTTTAAATGCTAGCGCACTTTCAAGAATTTCCTCCCATAGGCCATAATGTAAAAGAAATCTTTGTTGTAGCTCTGTAGAAAAACTGTAAGTCCTGTACACACCAAAATCAATACCGGTCTTGCGACGGTGGTGTATAACACATATACCCAATTTGAGCTCAATCGAATGCCCCGTTCAGGAGCTATCATGTTCACTCTTATACACACAAACACACACACACACACACACACATTCATCTCATAAAAATATCATAAATGAATTCAGAAGACCTCAAAACATGTCAATACACCAAAATCTCGAATTCAAATTTTTTCATGATTACAATACTTTCCTTACATGGTACATGTTCGGAAAGTAAAAATGTACTCAAATCACTTTTCCAAAACAATTTAGGAATAAAAATCTAAACAGAATTTAGCAAAAATTTAGAGAAAGTCCTTAAAAAAATTGTGAAACCATTTGCCTGTGCAAACTTTGCACAGTTACCAAAGTGAGGCACTAGAAGCCTGCTTCGGTGTCACTCCACATTATGTAATAAATGGGTTTATGTCAAAAACTGCGATATTGTTTTATTCTGTCTATCCGGAAAAAAAGCTAATATTACAAACAATAGCTTTTTTTCCCCCGCATATTCCACACGTTCATGCCGCGTGTTAATGCATATGCGTTTTTTCTGGAAGGCCTATAGTTCCCTTGGAGAAAGTGACTTTAATCACTTAACAGTGAACCACGGTCTTCATTTTAAGGATCTGGAAAGTGGTTGTCATATGAAGGCACACCTTCAATGTACAGCTGCGGAAAAAAAAAGTCCCACTTGTACTTTTTTCGGCCGTTGATCGTTGTACAGCAAAGTTACAGATACCAATCGTTTTCGATTGACGTACACTTTAATTTGCTATACATAAAAATTATATAAGGGGCCATCTACATATTGAAATTCACATCAACTTTTTTTTTTTCCCAATAGCAACCCCTAGATTTCTCTTCATATTTCAACAATTTAGCTCATTTTAACCTCGGATACCCATTTTCAATAAATTTGAACCGAAAATGGGTGAGTTATGAGCACCTAAAATCCCCCTCCCCCTATGTTAAAATATTTTTTCATACTTTAAATCATATCTCATATAATATTGATAATAAGAAGCTGATTTTTATTCATACTATAACAACTAAACGACCCAAACATAATTCACTATTATTATGATTTTTTTAATAAAATATTAATATGAATTATGAATTATTAAATTAATATTCAAAGAAATTATGAATAGCGACCTAGCCAAATTTTGATGGAAATAGATGCAGAAAGTAATATTACATGGCTGTGCAAAATTTCAAATTTTTATGCTTTCAAATTTTTAGTTTAATTTATATTAAATAAAATGTGTTATTTTCATGAGTTAAGGGACCATATATAAATTTATTAAGTGACAATTTTTTGGAAACTGCTTAAAATAAGCGTAAATTAGATTTCTTTTGCTCAAAAACACAGTAAAAGATAGCGGTATTTAAAAAAATCAAATTTTGAAGCAAATAAATTAGAGGTTTTTAGAGTTTGATGGTGATTCTATAAAGCTTTTGTTGTTGCGTCCGCTATCATGTCCCACCAAATAAAATATTTTCCAGGTATAGAATTAGATTCAGTAGATGTATATGTCTTCTAATACAACATCCTATTTCTGAAAGACTAACATCCTCAACATTCCAGGCAAGAATTTGACCTTTTTTAATATTGGAAACATTAGGTCTTTGGACTTCCCCATATTTTCGCAAACGCTCAAAAAACATTCAAAATCACGTTTTTCTGTCTAAATTTTCATCTGACAATAAATTAAAGTACCACCAAAAGTCTTATAAGAATATTGCTCATTGTAGACAATAATATTAAATGAAGAAAGTGAAATAACAAACACAGTGATAATATTGGCTCAGCAAAAAAATAACTGCGTTTTTTACATGAAATTCAAACAAATAAATTTTCAATCATGAAACCATTCTTCTAGTTCGACCGTAGCTGGGTAACATTCATGCTTGCAGTCAGAAGAGCAGAGAACAGCCTCTCACTCCTGCCAACATTTCACCTGTCTAAGAGAACCATGAAGGGAAATACTTAATAACAATTTCAAAATTAGAAAGATTTTCAGAATCGTGAGTAGTCGTTTTGCATTTTTCCTTTAAGTCTTGAGTACGAGCGAAGGAAGTTATGAATTCACGGGTCATTTAGACCTCTGACTAAACATTCTACTTTTTACCCTTGATATTCTCAGTACAAAAACTTTAAGAGAGATGGTAACAATATTTTCCTTGAAAATAACATTTATTTCTTTTAACTCTCTCGGGCAAAATGAATGAAAGGCAAAAAGTTCGGAACCAACAAATAGCGCTTTTCAATTTGTAGAAAGTCCCTTAAAAATGCGCAAAAAATAACTCTCAATATTTCCGGAAATTATCGTAGAAAATTGGTGAAAATTTATATTTAGGGTAATTTGAAGGTTTTCTTTCATTTAATAAAGTCAAAATACAGTGTTGCCATTGAGAAAAATGAAGTTGATGCATAATTAAATATGAAGACGGCCCCTTATGCAAATTAAATTAATAGTAAATTAAAGTATGTGTTATTTGAAAACGAATGGTGTATATAACTTTGCTGTATGACGAACGATGCCGAAATAAAGAGGAAGTGGGACTTTTTTTTTTCCGCAGCTGTACATCCTACTTCCATTTTTGGCCACTTTTTTTTACCACCAAGAATTTGGCACCCAAAATCACAAAAAAATCCATAAACAACTCCTGATTAACTAGCAAATAACTCATAACAAAGATGATATTTGCAACCCTCTTCTTACTGCACGTTGGCTTTTTTCCCGACAACTTTAAAGTTAAATTTGCCTCAAAAATACCCTGAAATTTCTCAACAACACTACTTACACTCAGAAAACTACTTACGTCTTTCAAGGCCATTATTAAATTCTTCTAATAAACCCCCAAAATGAGATAGCAAAAGATCACAGTACCTTAATAGAAATGCTAGAAAATTCGGTCAACTTACTACCTGTGAGACAGAATGTGAAATGACAGTTCCTAAACTTCCACATGCTCTTGGGAAAGATTGCATCACTGGCGCTCTCTCATTGGCTGGCCGGATGAGATTGCCGTAAATAGCCTCCCACCAATGCAATTCATTAGGGTTACTAGAAAATCCCTTTTATCGCCGAATTTGGTGCCAAAAAATGTAGGATGTATATTGAAGCTTAGCCCTAGGATTAACTGATACTTATATTTTAATGCTAAGCTAATGAAAAAGAACTTTAAATAGAAAAAAAATAGTGCATAAATGTCAGTACTTAAGTATTATCCCGGTGGTCATTCTCACCAAACTGTTTCTTCGTCAAATGTTCTGGCAAATTGTTACCAAATTATTCGAACCATCAATAATTTTATGTGTCCAGCATTTATCTAGGCAAAAAATTGCTCATCTTGGCAGACCGTCGAGATAATACGTAAGTACCCAAATGTCACACTGAAATTGCCTTTTAGATTATTCTTGAAAAAATCTTTATTATCTGTAAATTTTGATTATTTGATCTTGGTTCGGTTCCAATTACATTGGATAATCGCGGTTCTACTTTATATGTATTGTATTATTTATATAAATCAGTACACGTGAATAAATTTGATGTGTTTTTTGATAAAAATCTGTATGTATTTGTTTGTACATATATATATTTTTTAAAAGACCTTTATAAAATGTCTTAAAATAGAACTTTATTACTAAATTTAAATTTGTAAAATTTTATATTTTTCACAAATTCACGAAAACAGGACCATTGCTAGAAAAACCTGGTTGACTGCTGATTTCAGATTAACAAAATTATGAGTAAATTTTTCACAATTTTTCAGACTCGTGACTTATCTAGTCGGTGATTTTTATTAGCAATATTGAAATGTCTAAACGATGAACAGTCGTGCTCACTATTATCCCGTACGTTTTATGGTCTCAAAACACAAGTCTCTGTGTTTATCCTGCCCTTCCTGTGTTGCACGTAATAGACTGCCAACAAAGATAATAAGCAGCTGTCAATGTGCAGCAGATACGTATTATGGAACTGTTGGCATTTAAAAATAAGATTAGGGGGTTTGTGAAATATGCTTTGCCGTCCTGTCATCAGTGACATTTGTGCTCCTCATGAGCTCTATCATCTCCTAAAGTAACTTACTGGAGTTCTGAATCACCCTGTATATAATATAATTTATTTCCAAAAGAAAAAGAAAAACTATTATTTTTTTTACCAACTTTTTAGGCGGGGTTATCCAAAAGGGTTGTAAAAGTAAACAAGAAAAAGAAAAACTATTATTTTTTTTTAATGTTCTTAGGTTATTAGTGCATTTATACGCATACAGTTGTTGTTGTTGTTTTTAATACCTAATTTAATGGTTGGTGTGGGTTACATTACATTGTATATTATATCATCTCTCCTTATTAGTTAATTAATATCTAAATTTAGAAATTTTTTATATAGTTTATAATATCTTTCATATTTCCTTAAGTAGCATATCTTTAATATACAAGAAATACTTAGAATATTAATATTTAGTTCCGTCAGCTACTGCTTACAATTTTCCTTTTGAGATTTTCACTTTGCTATCCCCTCTGTAGCTTCACCATGTTTTCCAGAGCTGTATATGATCTGAGTAAATAAATTATCTCTTTTGCTGACCCATTTTAGTGAAACCCTGCTATTTTTGTTATTTATATTTATAATCTGTTGTGTGTGTCCTTGATGAAAGTCACAGCTGTTTATAAATATTTTAATTCTACTCAAGTCCTTTTAATAATTTATAAAAACTTTTTTTTTTGTTGTTATTGATGTTTTTGATTAATATCATGCTGTATGGCCCATTAACTTTTTTGGTTTCTGAAGTTGATGGAGTAAGTTAGGATTTTCAGTCTAATTTGCAACTAATATATATTATGTGTTCCTATGTTAAGAAGATTATATAATAATATTTTTAATTAATTTTAATAATTTATTATGATTTTTTACATTCTTACCATATAATATCTTAGGTCTTTAGCTCATCTCTCTATGTTATTTGGGCAGTTTATCAGAGGTCTAGCAGCTGGTGGTAGAATATTTCAGGTAGTTGAATTCATATGATATTTATATATTCTGTTACAAAATTAACTTTTGCAAACACTTCTACAAAATGAACTAATGATAAAGTATGAATCATTAGGCATTCAAGTCTATAATTTAATCGGATATATATATATATTTGTGTGCGTGTGTATTTTAAACCATTTGCATTTTATTTAAATTGTTGTATTGAGTTTTTATTCTTAAAAAAAAAAAAATTGTGTGTGTTTGCATGTTTATACAGTTACTATCCATTAGAATTTTGTTGAAAACAAGAATATTTTTTTATTGTTGCAGTACATGAATTTAATTCCTGAGATGCCACTAAAAGGTGGAATGGTTCTGAAAGAGAATTTTTTAAATGGTGAAGTGAAATTTAACAATGTTTCATTTTTGTACCCAACACGTCCTGATCAGGTATATTTTATAATCTGATTTGTAAAGTGACATTCCCGGCCAATTTAATATGTTTATACATGTATATTTAAGTGCATGGAAAAAAGAAAGATCTCATCAAAAAAACTTTTATACATGAATTTGACATAATCTGCCAAACGAAAAGGGGTGAAAGAACAGCCCACGTGGAGCAAAAAACAGCATAGATATCCTGTCCTATCCAACCGTTTCCGAGTTATGGTGGATAGAAGGAAATTCTGTTTTCTGTTATACCGTCTGATAAAATCCAAATTTGTGAGGTTTCTGAAATGCAAAATAAGCACATATTTAGAAAGCATAAAAAATCCTATAGGGTGGCACCATTTACATCAGGATATCTCTATTTTATGAGGAGCTACAAGCGCTGAAACATCTATACTATTAAAATCTGTGCACGTCTGTCTGTCTGTGTGTAGCATCATCTCCTCCGAAACCGCTGGGAGTTGAGTTTCGATCGAGGTGTCCACTTATTCGAAAAATTCCGAGGAAGGTCTTCCGCTAATTTAAATTTCGAAATTCGAATTAGTTTAGGAGATTGATAAAAAACCCTGTCAAAAACACTAATTTTTGCTCTCCGCATCTCCGCGATTGTAACCCCTGTAGTGAAAATGTGAGAAATAAGCATCGAGGTTGCCATGTTTGGCGAATTTATTAAATGATTTATACTCTTGCATTAAAAATAAAGGAATAATACTTTTTTTCTGTTTCGAATATTTGCTAGGTTATTTTTTAGCAAATATTCGTCTGCGTGGGAAATCAGAGCAGGAATTCAATATTTTTTATGCGCAAAGGAAAAAGGATTTGTAAATTTCAGAGACTAAAGTGTATAACCTTATAATTTGGCGAAAAAAAATGGCTTATATGGCGATTTTGAGAAAGTGGATTCTAGTGGTTTGCACAATTTTAGGCTTGGCGCAATTTACTGAGAGCGTAAAGAAATAGTATTTTTAAAAACAAGTGTAGGTTTTACTAGAATTTAGCCTGAAATTTTAATTGGTTGATTCCTACTTTAGGACCCCCACTCTCGCCAACGCGACAATAAATGTTGATATACAGTTGCCATTACGATTTTTTGTATTTACATTGCAGCCATACGGCAAAGGGTTTATTCGTAAATTTCTCTCAGTAATCAGCCGGTATTCCAGTTGATTTTGCACGTGATCAGTCATGAGTTTTGATTTTTGATAAAGCCGTTGCCTACGAAATGCTCATAATATGTTGTATTACGTAGGGAACGATAAGGTTTAGTATCTTTTTACGCATTTTCGATCTTTGTTTAGAAAATTTCTATTGGCACGTATTAATAGGAGCAGACGATTTCAACTCATTTATATTAGCATCGTCAAGCACAAATAAACTGATACGGGAAATTTGGTTGCTAGGGTAATTTTAAATATTAAAGTATACATATGTATTTTTATTTATGCATTAATGATATAATTTAATATCACGGACGCAAAAATTTCTGGCATCTGAAAATTGGTTGCTAGGACAATTTTAAATGTTAATATTTTAAGTTATAAGAATTGAGTTCTTTTCGAATTTACTAGTTGGTTAAGTTAAAATTCGAATTGTAGCCAAAAACTGTAACTAGCGATTCTGCAAACACCCTTTTTATTACTAGCAGTCAAATGTCCTAAAAACTGGTCCATTCGACAATCTTTAGAATGAGCCCACAATAAAGCATATTCATGTTCTAGATCAGGAGAAATGTAATTTTTTGTTTGCAATTTATCACTGAAATCGGTGGTCGTCTAATAAGGCATTCGGCAAACGAATATTAGATGCTGGGTAAATTAAACATAACAAATCTGTTACTAACTACATAATGCATAGTATGTGTTTTCATCATATTAGTAGATGTGAGATTCGCATTGGTAATTTCTTTGCATATTCCTTTGTGAAAGACGTAGGAAACGTCATACTTCTTTTGTTTCTATTGTTGTACTTCTAAATAAAATGCTACTTTTCCTGTTTGGCTTTATAGCTTTCATCTGTGCATCTGACAAAACAGCAGGCTGAAGCCGGACATGATATTAAAAACAGGAAAGACCATGGCATCTCGTGAGTCTCTTTATTCGACGAATGCCGATTTTGGTGATGTATTGCAAGCAAAAAAATTACATTTCTCCTGATCTAGAGCACCAATACATTTTATTGTGGGCTCATTCTAAAGCTTGTGGAATGGATCAGTTTTTGGGATATTTGACTGCTTGTAGCTAAAAGGGTGTTTGTTGAATTGCTGGTTACAGTTTTTGACTACAATTCAATTTTTAACTTCACCAATGTTTCAGTGCTTGTAGCTCCTCATAAAATAAGAGATATCCTCATGTAATGGTGCCACCCTATAGGTTTTTTTATGCCCTTTCTAAATATGTGCCTATTTTGCACATAGATCTTTCAGAAACCTCACAAATTTGGGTATTTTAAGGCGGTATAACAAAAAACAGAATTTCCTTCAATCCACCATAACTCAGAAACGGTTAGAGATAGGTCAGGGTTTCTGTGGTGTTATATGCTCCACATGTGCTTTTCTTTCACCCCCTTTTTGTTTGGCAGATTATGTCAAATTCACCCTGTATACATACATTTATATGTATGAAATTCATAATGAATTCAGAGTAGTTTGATATTTAATGAATTTCTAAATGGAAATTGATTTTGATTATGAAAAATTTAATTCACTAGATCTATATGTATCTTATGCAGTATCTTATTGTGTGTATTTAAAAATGATGTTTTAAATTAGAATATTTTGAAAGAATAAACTAAATTTTTGACACTGAATTAAAGTAAAGGAAAATAAAAACATTTTATGTTCTTTTACTCTTCTATTCAACTATATCCGATCATTTCAATGAAACAGCCAATATTAATGAACTCCAATTCCAAGCACACAAATGCAGTTTAAAACTTGTTAAGTGTTTACAATAATGTTTACCATTTTCTTTTTTAAATGATCACTTTGTCATGCTAAGTTACATCAACGTTCCAAATAGAAAGTAGATATTTTGTATACTTATGCTTGTGTCAAATATTCAGCTGTTAATAGTATTAAACAAAAATTCATCTGTGTAATTTTAGCAATGATGTATTTTAAAATCAAACAACATCATGCATAATTTCTTGTGTATGTCTATGTAAGGTTATGTAGTTGCTTTTAAAAATTAGTCAACTGATTAAATCGCATGAAAAATAAAAGCTTTACATGTGTGTTGTGTTACACAATCATATGTAGTGTTCTTTTTTATGATAAATGCCATTAAATAACAATAATTATGACAAATGCCATTAAATATTTGTTATATTTATGTGGTTATAATTTTAAGTAATTTTAAATAGCATGTTTGCTGTGAAACTGTATGATTATTTTCTTTTCTCTAACAGGTGGTCTTGAAAAATTTTAGCTTGACTTTACCGCCTGGTAAGATGGTTGCGCTGTGTGGTTTATCAGGTGGAGGTATGTTTAAAAAATATACCTAAAAAAACTTAGCTTGTGAAAAATTTTCATTTTGCACATAATTAAATTAGATATTGTATATTGCTGCTTATAATTGTAAAACATCAATCTTTGAGTTTTATTTTAAAAAAAAGAGAGAGAGAATAGAAACACTTAACGTGTTAATTGTTTTTTAATGTACTTTTTATTATAACTTGATTTTTGTATATACTTAGTCATTATTTTATATGCTTTATTTGAAAGATTTCTCAGCATGTATATTATTCCATATTTTTATCACTAAACCTTGTATTGCATGTAAATAGCATATCTATATATGTGATCTATATATAAAATAACCCCATTTTCTCTTTTAAATTCATATTTATGCCTTTTCCAGAGATGTAGCCAGGAGTGTTGGCTCTTTCTCTGGCTATGCCCCTGACGACAAGTGTCTGCAGTTGGGATGGAGGGTATGAGGGGACTATGAAGCCCATTTATTTAATATATTCTTATTCTCCAGTAGTTTATTGATGTGGTCCCCTCCCCCCCTTTCTTAAAAACTGTGAGGTTTTTAATGAAATAAATTTACAAAATACTGAAAAAAAATTTCTGGTGAATTTTGGACTTTGATCTAAAATATTTTCTTATCTATGCTTTTAAAAAGTGGTAATGAGTGGAAGTTGGTAATGATCTTGATCGTTAGTGTTCAGAAAGTCGAGTGGAATCACTTCAGATTTTTTTTTTTTTTTTTTTTGAGAAGCACTTGCTACCTTTGCAATGGAGCACAGTGTGTGAAACTCTGATCTAAACAGAGCATTTAGAAAAAACTCAATGTATTTTCCATTTTAAGGTGAAATTTTATAAATTTCTGAATTTTAAAGTGTTCAGTTTTGTTTCTTTTAGGTAAATCCACTGTTGCTGCTCTATTAGAAAGGTTTTATGATGTTTCTGGTGGCAGTGTTACTATAGATGGTATTAATATTAAGGAATTTGATCCTAGTTGGCTACGGAGAAATGTGATCGGTTATATTGATCAGGTTTGTGATTATTTGTTTTAATAAATAAGTAAATAAAAACAACTGTTGAAGAATTCGTTCAGAATCATGCATCATATTTCTTTGTTTTTATGTGTTAAGTTAGGAAATCTTTCTCTGTTGTTAAATTAAATTAAGTAAAGTAAATAATTTATACAAACTTAACAATTTCACATATTTTTGTGTAGTTTAAATTTTGAACATTTGTTGTATTTTTTATATTGATATGTGATTATTTTAATCAGGAACCAGTTCTCTTTGCAACTTCAATTATGGAAAATATAAGGTATGGCAAACCTGATGCAACAGATGAAGAGGTTAGTACAATACATTTATGAGAACTGCATATTGTAATAACATTAATAATTGTTAAACCATATGACATAGAAACATTCAGTCTATGTTTTTAAAATAAGGTAATTATAAATGATATGTTACAGTCTTTGCATATGTAAAAATTTAAATCACGTTCTGTAATATTTTGTTGTGGTCATTGTGTGTAATGAATACAGGGTTGCCACTGGTCAGGGATAATAGGGAAAACCTGGAAAAGTCAGGAAATTTCATTTTCGCAAAAAAAGTCAGGGAAAATTGCAAATTTTGGCCCAAAACCTGGAAAACCAATGTTTTTAAACTAGCTACGCTTAACCTTACTTTGGGAAGATAAAAATATTACAGAACATATGCAAAGTTGACATCATAAACATAAAAAATAGTCTGGGTTTTTATCACATGATGGTCTGGAAAACCTGGAAAAGTCAGGGAATTTTTTTTCAGAAATTGAGTGGCAACCCTGTGAATAGCGAGTTTAGCCACTATAGACTGGAGCAATATTAAGTAGATGATGTTTTATTATTTAGAATATGCTAATTTTATTTATTTATTTTTTTAAGCATTATCTATCATGATAGTGCTGTAATAGTTTTGCCAAACAACTATTGAATGCTGCAAAACAAAATTTTACTTTGGCAAAACAAATCTGTAACTGTTTGAATGTGTATATATTTAGGAGAGCACAAGTGTAGTAACATGCAAGTCTATATACAAATTTATTCAAAGTACAACTTCTGAAATCAGTGCATTAATCATGACTACTGAATGGCGCACTAACTTTTAGCATTTTATTTCAGGTAATTGAGGCTGCTAAATTAGCTAATGCTCACAACTTTATAAGTCATTTTAATAATGGTTATGATACTGTCCTTGGAGAACGAGGTGCTACTGTATCAGGTGGACAAAAACAAAGAATAGCTATTGCAAGAGCTTTATTGAAGGATCCAAAAATTCTCATTCTGGACGAAGCAACTAGGTACTTTTTTCTCTCCTACATATTAACCTTTTGATGCAGGCTCGGACAGTAGTTCTCCCGTTGAATGCTTTAGACAGTGGTTTCCATCTGGTGGTCCTTTCTTTTAACAAGTTCTAAGTGGTCAGCCAAGTGAGTGAGTGTTTAATAAATATTGTGCCTTCACAACTTCATCAGGTAAAAAGGCAAAGATGTAATTGTTTACAGTTGTTTTTTAGAGAACTTATTAAAAAAAACTTATTTTTCCCTATTTTCCAAGGGTTATGAAACAGAAATCATTTTATCTTCCATCTTTCGCATATTTCGCCTGGTAACCCTATGTTGAAATTTTTAGGATTGTAACCTATTTATAGAAAAATACATGGGATGCCTATTCTACAGCTTATGAAATATTGTAATGATAGATTAAAGCTGTTGTGAACTAATAGTATTTAAATATATGTAAAAAATACATGTGATGCACATTCTACAGCTTATGAAATATTCTAACAATAGATTAAAGCTGTTGTGAACTAATAGTATTTAAATATATGTAAAATTATGTTGCATACTTTAATATCGCATTTTTGGGACACATTTTTCATACAATTTGCAATAAAGGGGTGAGAGATAAAAATGACATAGTCATTAAAAAAAACTGTAAAATGTGAGTAGGTTAGTTAGTTTGTCTGTGTCTCACGTAGCTCCTAGACAGGTGATCTGATCCTAGACCTACCAAATTTTGTATGGAAATTCTCCAGGACACATCCCGACATACCTCAAAGCGATTTTTTTCGAAATTTGAATTATTTTAGGAGATATCGATTAAAAACCTGTCACAAAATGCTAATTTTTGCTCTCCACCATTTTGCAATTGTAATTCCCGTAGTGTAAAAAGTGAGAATTACGCATATCTAGGTTGCCATATTTGGCAAGTTTATTAAATGATTCAGACTCTTGAAGTAAAAATAAAAGAATAATGTTTTGTTTTGTTTTTTTTAGATTATTTGTAAGGTTATTTTTTAATTAAAATATTGTGTGCATGTAAAATCAGAGCAGGAATGAAATGTTTTATACTAAAAAAAAAAAAAGGATTTGGAAATTTTCCGAGAGTAAAATGTGCAACTTTTTAAGTTGCCAAAAAATAAAATGGTTGTTATGTAATTTTGACAAGATGTGAATCTAGCATTTGGCGCAATTTATCGTCTGCTACTTGGATTATGAATACACCTGAATAAGTTTTTGAAACTTTCATTCAGTTCGAATTGTGCATTTTTCTGGTCAGCTTTTCCCATCTACACTCATGTCCATAAATTAAGGATAATGAAGTTCAGGCAAAGAAAGATAAAGAAGCAAAACAAATTTGACTTATTTGTAAAGTCTATCTATTAAACAAAAATTAAAGAGCAAAAAAGATGCTATATGTTTGACATAATTAATAAAAATTGCAAGTTTTACTCCCTTGACCAAATTTCAAAAAAGAACCTATTTACAAAAAACAGTATAACATGGTTAGTAGGATGGTTAATACGGAGTATGTCTCCCGTACGATGCAATACAGGCCTGACAACGCCTAGGCATGCTGAGTATCAAATGATCAATCTGATCTTGGGGAATATTACACCACTCATCAAGCAATGCACTCCGAAGTTCCGGTAGACAGGTGGGAGGGGGTTGACGGTCTGCAATTCGTCGGCCAAGCATATCCCACACATGCTCTATTGGATTCAAGTCCGGTGAATATGCTGGCCAATGCATACGGGTGATATCCTCCGATTGAAGGCATTCGTCTACAATGTTTGCACGGTGAGGACGGGCGTTGTCATCCATAAACACAAATTCAGCACCCATGGCGCCCCGAAACAAACGTACATGTTGTTCCAGAATGACATCCCGATAGATGTGGCCTGTCATCGTTACACTCTGAACATGCAGGTCAGTTCTGGAACCAAGAATAATTCCTCCCCAAACGAGCCATCCTGCACCACCGTAACGGTGTCTTTCAATGGTGTTCTCTTGGTGGTAACGGGTACCTGGCGCTCTCCAGATGAATGTCCGGCGAGAATCAGACTCCAAACTAAACCTGGACTCGTCGGAAAACATCACACAAGACCACTGTTGCGGTGTCCACAATGCATGCTCACTACTCCAGGTTAATCGCAGGCGACAGTGAGTTGCGGTAAGTGGAACACATCTGACAGGCCTACGAGCATATAGACCAATGTGCCCTAAGCGTCTGTACACGGTCTGCCTTGAAACTGTCGTACCGGTAGCTGAAGAGAGCTGACGAGACAGGTCTGATGCTGTACTCCGTCTGTTTCTTTTGGCAGTAACTGCCAAATAGCGGTCCTCATTCGGCGTTGTAACTCGGGGGCGACCTGTGCTGTAACGTCTACTCACATTACCAGCATCTTGGAATCATTGCCAAAGCCTGGAGATGACACTCTGGGCGATTCCAAGTTTCTCGGATACTTCCAGCTGGGTACGTCCACATTCCAGTTGTCCGATAATTCTGCCACGTAAAACATCATCCAAATTCCTCCTTTGTGCCATAACTATGCGGTTTTTGCACTGAAAGGCTTTCACAGCGCTTGTGAACAATTTTACTTCTTTGCCACCATTCCTTATATACCCCTCTCTTACACTCTCGTCATTGTGACGTACCATCCACGCCATCTGGTGGTTTCCTGTAATTTGCATATTCTTCTTCAAGATGTGTGTGATCATTCCACAGGTGAAATTTTTATTTTAGAGATCAATTTCTGTGTGATTCTGAATTATCCTTAATTTATGGACATGAGTGTATTTCTAATGTATTACATCCAGAAAAATGATGTTACAAATATCAATTTTAATTTTGTTTAATCACACTCATGAATAATGATATAATTTCCAACTTAATGAAATAAAGAAAAAAACAGGAAAGACGCATGGATTATGATACACTTTTAACAAATAGTACTTTAGTGTGTATTTAAAATCTGAAAGTGTTTCATATTTTCTTACATTTTTTTTTTTTTTCCTTTCCGTTTTTTGATAAAGGCCAATATATCCAGAAGCTCTTCAGAATTAATATAGGATGAAAATAATTTGTTCCTTTTTGTTTGTTTTTATCATTTAACTATCTTATTTTTATAACCAGGGCCGGCCCGACATGGTAAGCATTGCATCTGGGTGCCGGCCTCGAAGGGGCATCATTTCGAACTCAAAAACTAAGTAGAGCATAAAAGGGTTCATCTTTTTTACGTTAGCAGGGGGCGACACTTACCATAGGGCCGCTCCTGTTTGTAACCATCGTAATTTTGAATTTCTTTCAAAATCCGAGAGATTTCAGTGTCAAGGAAGCCAGTCAGGAACAGGATTCTCTCCAAACAAGATTTATTAAGATGGCGAACCAACTGGTCGCCGGAAGCAGCTAGTAATACATAAAGGAAGTAATGGTAGCCATAGTTGACTATCTAAAATGTTTTTTTAAGATAAACCTTTCCTACTTTTTTTAATGCATGTAGTCAGACCTGAAATATGAGATAAAAATTTCAAAGAATTAATAATAAATTTTTAAAATATTTTGAAAGACTTTTATCCAAATTCTTCAAACAGCATTTTCTTTTCTTTTCTTTTTTTTTTTTTTTCTACAATTTATAATCTTATAACAGACTTATTCATAATATGCCTCATTTGAATATAGACTATTAAAATTTATATCAATTTATACAAAGATGTAAATTGTGTAAATTTGCCTTATACAAAAGGTCCATTCTTTTAGTATCCATTTTAAGGATTTATGTATTTATTATAATTTTCCTTCCTTGTTCTGCTGGTGCATTGGAAATTTCTAACTGTTAAGGAACTGTTAATTTCTAACTGTTTTAGGATTTTTTGATGAGGAAAATTCAAATCTTTAAGCATTTTGCTTCTGTGAAAACTCAAATCTTTTGTGATCTTTATTCCAAAATTTAACAGCTTCAAAAATTAAAATATTCTTGTAATTACCCTAACTGAAAAAATGTAATATTTATGTAGTCTGAAAATTTAAAGAGATAAATCAGAAATTCATAATTTTGTAAGTGTGAAAAGATTTCGATCTATTTGAATGTTTTTTCTGTTTTAATGTAAAATTTAGAACTTGGTGTTGCCAAAATGAATTCCATCTTATTTTTTGCATAATACTTCCAAACATGTGTTTCTTCTGTAATAATTATTATGCTTCAAAGTAATTTAGAGTTATTAATTTATGATTTATTTGCAAGACTTTCTGATATGATTCTGTGCTTGTAATTTAAGCCATTCAATCTGTGTTTTATTTCTAGTGCTCTCGATGTTGAGTCTGAAAAGCTTGTGCAAGAAGCTCTAGATTATGCTGTTAAAGGTACGTTTTTTTTACTAATAAACTGTCATGGCTGGGTGCATTTTCAGAGACTTTTTAAAGTTTGATAGTTTATTTTATAAATAACTTATGTAATCAGTAACAACATTAATTTTCATAGATCTTAAAGTACACATGCAATGCCATTTTCTCTATATATTCCTCTCCTTATGTTTCTGAACAAATTATAATATATGCTAACTAATAACAGCTATTTTGCCAAAGTTGGCAAAAAGGATTCAGAGGATGAAATAGTTATTCAGTAAATGAATATGAATTTTGATGTTTTTTTAGAAAGCTAAAAACTGTCTTTTCAAAAAGATTTATTACAAATGTGTTAATTATAACATTGATTATGCACTACAAACTGTAAATAATAGCTTATACGCAGAGCCAAAAGATCAATGAAGTCGAGCTGCTACTTCAGTGTAACTCTCATCTGCTACATCTTGTCACTGCATTATATATTTATTTGCCATATGATTCACTGTTTACAGTATACTAATATCTGTGTTTTTTTCTCCATGAACATATGTGCATGTGTGGAAGAGTGGGGAGGGGGAATTCCAGTACATGAGTTTACAGAAAATCCATGCCATTTTGATGTCACAAGTTTATAGATGCTTTAATACATTGGAGAAATAAATAAAGAAAGTTTGCATACTTTATCGAATTTCATTGAAAGAACTGAACTGAATGTAAAACCACTGCTTCTAGACAAAAAATGCAAATCTTGTATGTCAAATACATAAGCGTTCATGTGTGTGTAGGCAGAGCCAGTTAAGAAACAGGCTTTATAAGCATGCGTTAGTTAAGACGCATTTTGTTCGCTACCATACCTCGGCGAATTTCTTGGTATTATTTTGCTGCACTCAGTTAATTTCAAATTATAACAATAAAAATGAGTAGCCATTAACCTTTAGATGATGGAATAAAGTGCATGAATTGTGGAGAGGCTAGAAGCAGGCCAATCTGAAGTCCAGATTTCTAGAGAGTTCAATTTAATGCCCAGCATCGTGTGTAACTTATGGAAATAGTTCCAGGATACCAGATCCATTGAGAGCAAGCCTGGGCAAGATCGTCTAAAAGCTATGATGGCCAGAGAAGATCACCATTTGTCCATTACAGCAAGGTATAACGGGAATGCTACCGCTTCTCGGCTCTCTCATGACTTGTATGCAGCCACAGAAACCCATGTATCAAGGGTGACTGTTTCCAAAAGACTTCATGAGAGAGGGTTGTTTGCAAGAAGACCTGCTGTTTGTGTCCCACTCACATCTACGAACAGGAGAATCCGTTTAGCATGGTGCAAGGAGAATAGAGATTGGAGTATGGATCAATGGGCAACTGTTCTCTTCACTGATGAGTCCTGGTTCAGCCTAAACACCGATTCTCGTTGTATGTTCTTATCAAGAGAACCAGGGACCTTCTACCTACCCTCCAATGTCCGTGAAATCGACCATTATGGCAGAGGAGATTTAATGATCTGGACAGGCATCATGTTGGATGGCCGCACACCTCTCCATGTCTTTGAAGAGACACTGTGACTGGTGTGAGGTATAGGGATGAGATCTTGGAGCCCTGTGTTCGCCTTTTCAGGGTTGCAGTTGGCCCTGAGTTCATTTTAATGGATGATAATGCGAGGCCACGTACAGCTCTTCTGGTCGACGAATTTCTAGAGAATGAGGATATTCGCTGGATGGATTGACCAGCCAAATTTCCAGACCTTAACCCTATAGAGCATGTCTGGGACGTTCTGGGGAGGGCATATGTCATCAGCTATGAATTTTATGGCCAAGGTTGGCACACAAAAAAGTCCCCAAAGCTGAACTCAACTTGGCAAAATCTTGCTAGTTTGCAAGAAAATGCCAAGCATTACTGTTATTTAATAAGTGTGTTTTATGTAGGTATGGTCAATGATAATATTTTACTTGTTTTATATTTTAAATGATATTCAGCTGTTTTGTAATGTGCTATTGAAAGTAATAATTATTATTATTTAAAAAAAATTAAATAAACATTTTTCTTTTGTAGGGCGCACAGTATTAGTGATAGCCCATCGGCTAAGTACTATCCAGAATGCTGATATCATTGCTGTTGTAACTGGGGGAGTTGTTGCAGAAGTAAGCAATCTATTTTATCTTAGTTAAACAGTGAAAATAGGATTATTTTATGGCTTTTATTGTACTATTATATAAAACCTCTTAGTTTGATGCAAAATAATTAACACAGAAAGAAATAAGAGTTTAGTAAACAATGAGTAAGCTACATATGTTTCACTAAGTATGACATAAAATCATCAGTGCAAGAAATGCACTGATGCTGGTAAGTCATATTTATTAAAACCAGTTTGCAGCTTTAACACTCAAAGGTGATTACTAACCTTTGAGTGTTAATAAAACAGTAAAACAGTTACTAAACAGTGAAAATAGGATTATTTTATGGCTTTTATTGTGCTATTATATAAAATCTCTTAGCTTGATGCAAAATAATTAACACAGAAAGAAATAAGAGTTTAGTAAACAATGAGTAAGCTACATATGTTTCACTAAGTATGACATAAAATCATCTGTGCAAGAAATGCACTGATGCTGGTAAGTCATATTTATTGAAACCAGTTTGCAGCTTTAACACTCAAAGGTGATTACTAACCATGGTCTATGCAGCTAAAGGTTTCAACAACCACCAGCCCTTCCACTTGTGGTAGAAAATTTTTAACTAAGTATTAATTTTTAATAGAATGTCCGTACTCCCTAGTCTCTTAAAGGAAGTCTGTATAACACTGTTACTAATATTGTTTCTTTATGTTAGTTATTGAGCTGAATTTTCCGTTAAAATGTATGCCTTTGTATATGTACATTTATGACTGTAAGTTATAGAATACTAGCAACCCGCCCGGCTTTGCATGGGTAGGAGAGTATACATGTCTACATTTTTTCTATTGTGGTGTCGTATCAGCCTTTACATAGGGCATGCATGTGAGATTACTACTTGTAGTATTTTTAATGTATTTTATTTCCAATCCTGAAAGTATTTGTAAAACTAAAGAATCAATTTAAAAAAAACTAAAATATTTCTTTATATACAACATTTAAAACTTCTCTTGGATTACATGGAAGAACAAATAAATTATGTTAAGATGTTGCACGTGACAGGGCAACATACAATTGACCATGTGAAAAACATTCAGTAGTTAAGTCAGTTCCAACAACTTTTAAAGTTTGACCTTGTGCTTTATTAATAGTCATTCCAAATGCTAATGCAATTGGAAATTGCAGCTGTTTCAACTGAAAAGGTAATTCTGAGGTATCATTGGTATTCTTGGTATCAGAACAGTTTCACCACTTCTGCAGCCAGTTAATACTGTGCATTCGATCAAAAACCTTTTTAAATTAACTATTTTGAGTCTTGTACCGTTACACAGTTTAGGCGGGTTTAAATTTCTTAGTAATATGGCAGGTGAACCTACTTTTAACCTTTTCGCAGCGGCTCATTCCTGAAGGATTTCGACCCAGGAAACGGCAGAATCTGTGAGATTTCATCCCCCTCCTTCTCAGCAGATGAGCATACCATGTCTTTTGTTTGGTAGTTGGTCGGAGAGGAAGGGAGTACGGGAAACTCCCTTCCCTCGCCTCCCCCCCACAGTATAACCGAGTATAACAAAAGCGATTCCCACCCCTTGAAATTCCTTATCTATCTTCCATGAAGGGTGAGTGGGTTTCTCGTCCGAAGAGGGGAAAGAAATCTCGGGTAAGGCATTCGTACCAGCGCCGTTCTCCAGTCATATTTATTTTTTGGTACAACTGCTGAACCGCCGGCTTGAGAAGGTTAATATTAATTTGTGCAGCAGAATTCCGGGAGGTGTCAGAGAACTCAAAAATTCAGTTGAATAATGTACTGCCTCCTCCTTATCCACAATTGCATCAACTGAGTAGTAGTTTTGTGATGTTGCTTCAAATTTTGAAAGAATCAAATCATTTATTTTGTTAACTTCCTCATTAGTAGATGATAGAATAGTCCTTTCTTGAAACCAATTTAGTGTCTTAGTGGTTATGTTTCTGATATTCAGATATACCTTTTCAATCAGTTCCTCCACATTTTGTACCAAAACACATAGATTATTAAGAGTGATCTTGACATTTCCTGTTTGAAATTCACCATTACCTATTTGGAGTAAGCTGTTAGAAAATTGCCTATTATCTTCGCTGGACGATAAAATTCTCATGTTGGTTTTCAGTTCACATTTTGTTATATGAAGCCAAAGATACGATCTTTTGAGAGATGCATTTACTTTGTCTGCTCTGGTCCCTCTTGTTATGACAGGCAAAATTTGACAGAAGTCTCCAGAGAACTAAACGGTGCAGCCACATAATGGACAGTTTCTGTTGCGAAAATCACGCATTGTCCTATCTAATGCCTCAACAGAGGCTTTATTAGATGTAGACACCTTGTCCCAATTTACACTAGTCAACAAATTTAAACTTTTTTTCTGCCTCTGGTTTGTAAATAGGAGGATTTACTTAATTTCGGGGTGCTGAATTCACTGGTAAAATCAATTAATGTCTATCACGTCACATTTCCAAGAGGCACGGGAAAATCAGAAGCAAATACTGGCAAAATTTGATAGAATTGAAACTAACGAGAAATTCATATTGAGAACTTAATAATTCAATATTATTTTGTATGTATACATTGGTATTTATATGTTTACACATGCCAACATAGATATCTTTTTTCCTGTCCAAAATGCCCTTCCCACTTGGTTTCAATGAGGTCCAAGCCGGTAACTCGATATTTGTCAGTCTGATATCAAACGATGGATCGTTGAACAATTTTTCTACCTGTGTTCCAATAAATATACTTTCTTTTAACTTTGCTTCACTCAGTTTGAGAAACTTTTCTTTCAAATGATTGAAGACCTGATCTCATTTATCCAGAGCTTTAACAAAGTTCTTCATAAAACCCAACTTGACATGAATCGGAGGCAAAATGATTTTATTGGGCTCAACCAGTGGAGTATTTTTCACATTTTCCTTTACAGTTACATGTGATTTCCTTTTAAGCCACTTTACTGTATATAGTGGCCAAAGTTTCATACGTTTCTTTCACGTCTACTGCATGAGCCAGAGGCACAGATGGAAAAGTATTGCCATTATGCAGTAGTACTGCTTTCAATCTGGTTTTCCTAGAGTCAATAAAGAGTGACTATTCCTGATGGTTATGTTGTACACCTAGCTGCATCAGCAGACCATTGGCATCTCTATGTACACACATTGAATTCTGCATGTCGAAATATGGAGCAAATGAAGTACCTTTTGATCTCAAACAGGAAATTTTTGTACCTGGGGCTAGAAGGTTTCGTTGTTTTGAAATACTGCAAATGCTAGAGACATCGCCAATATAAATTTTCAGTGGAAGTTTGAATTTGGAATGCGTGGTACACCCACCTTCCAAAAGAATGGCTGCTATGCCGGATGATGCCACAGCAACAGCCCCCCCCCCCTCCCCCCCCCCCGCTAAGAAAAAATAAATTAATGTAAAAGATCCTATTTTACTTTCATAAAATGGATGTATATGTCAATCTTCTAACTAACCACCCCCACCGACAAACTAACCCCCCCCCCCCCACATTAATCCACCACTGCATCATTGTATAAGTTATTAAACTTCAGCATGCTTTTTCCAGACATTTTCAACATCATACAGTCCATTGGTGTAAACTGTATGGAAATCCATTCGGTAGTTTTTGAGTTTATCGCATTCAGACAGACAGATGCGGCGAGGGGACTTTATTTTATTATATTTATTGATAAATTCTTGTCATTTTTATATTATGCAAAGCTTTATTGCGACTATTTTTGAAAAATATCTGAAAACTACCAACATAAAATTAAATAGAATCGTTAATCAAAATCTTCTTTAGTATGTAATTTTTCTTACATTAGCGTGAAGTATACAGCAATGGAATATTTAATAATGTGTTTTTAATTTTATTTTTCCTGTTTAGATTGGTAATCACTTAACATTAAGTAAGAGAAAAGGCCTGTATTGGAATCTAATAAAACAGCAGCAATCAGAAGAGGAAGAAGTTGCTGATGATGATAAAAGAGCAACAGGCTGATGATTACTGAATGAATAGTTTAATTGATTACTTTAAAAATTTTACATGAATAATCAATTTCATATATTTAATTCATATTTATTTGAGTGGATAAGATCTTGTAGATTAAGCATTTGATATATTTCTAGAAAATAAATGTTTTTGTGAAAAAGATAAAAAAGAAATGGAAAAAAATCCTGTTTTTTCTCCCCCATTGCATTTTGATTTTTTAATGGCATTGATGTATGTAGATTCCAAATTTTATCACTTATATTTTGTATGTAAAAGAAAGTAATAATTTAATTTAAATAAGGATTTCAAAATCAAGAGTAGAATGAAGAAAGCATCTTGCTAAATTTCTTTGTGATGTAGCCCTTTTTACTACTTCTTGCTGTGTATATCCTCATTGCATTGTCAGCTTTTTACCTAAAACCTTCTTTGATTAAAGTTTCATATATTTTATAAGTCTATTTTTGTATCATAAATATAAATATCATTGTTCAAAATAGTTTAAAAGAAATAGTTGCTTTATAATTCTTTCCATATACAACACTTTCTTCTTTTCCTTTTGGGGGAAAAAAATGTATTAATCAAGCCTTTAATTGTTGACGTACAATCCATCGCTATAAAGTCAGCTGACTATTTTTTTTTTTTCATTTGCATACAACATGATAAATACCTGTACAAAGTATCAGCTTTTTATTATAATTATTTTTTTTAATTACTAGGGTCCAAGGCCCCTAGACTCACTATGCTCGCTTTTTGTATGAGGCATTCAGCCCCTAATAAGGCTTATTCGTAAAGAAGGCATGATTTCAACAAACAAAACCTGAAGGTGGATCAGATAGAATGTTACCGAGCTACACATTGCCTGGTTCTTACATGTTTCTTGGAACATAAAAATTTAAACTTCGCACTATATTTAATTATGTGAAACCCATAGAGCACCTTGCATATTAGCCAATTATTGGCGAATTTTCATAATTTGGCAACTTGCATATATGTATAGTTAATATTTAACTGTAAGAAAACAATACTTCGTATGTTTTCTTTGATAAAAATTACGGAACAGCTAGGATAGCTTGCCACTAATGGCGACTTTTCATTATTTGGCAATTGACACATGCTCACAATCTATAATGACTGCTCATGTAAGGTTCCCGGAAAACCGTTATCCGTATTTTCATGTACATAATCCTTTGCAGATTGGCATATTTAGCACCACGAATTATATCATCTCGCCATGCTGGAAAATATCCAATGTGTACTATAACTGCTATAATGGCATAGTTAATGCCACCCAATATTTCTACTAGTAGCAAATACTCCAGCTGGACTGAGCCGGCTTTAAAATAATCCACATTTTAATTATTTTTCATTTTCAAGATACTGGGTTCTAACATTTTTGAACTCGCGGTTTAGATTCACGCTCCTTGGAAATATACCATTTTGCCGGATCGTACCTAATGCCAAGATGGCCCTTTTAAAATCAGTTATTCTATTTTGGAAAAATGAATAATCGCAAATTCTAAAGTCTTGTTGTCTAAGCGAACTGACTATTTTAAAATTGTCAACTTTGTGTAACACACTTTGAGTTATTTATTTCATATACTCTTTAATTTGGCATAAAATAGGTGTAATTCTACTTCATGTTTGTCAATTTTATGCGATTCTACATACTTTGAATTGCTTTGTTGCAAAGCAATGAATGATTTTATGCCTAATCTGGCAACCATTCTGTTTATTTTTTCAGTTGTTTATTAATATCTTCTAAAATAATTTCATTTTCGAAATTTAAGTCAGCTTATCAGGTTCCTCGGAATTTTCCGAATCTGTGGACATCTTAGTCGAAACTCAAATCTCCATGGTTTAGGAGGAGATAGCCAAACAAGCTCTTGACAGCGGCGGCAGTGAAAGCGGACATTACTTTTTTTTAAATAGAGAGATTTTACATGTTTAGGTAGCCAGGGTGGCTACATCCACCGCAAATGGGACAGCTGGCGTTCACTTCGATTATATGTATAACTAAATGAATTATAGGACGAGATTTCAGCTTTCTTCCTATTACTCATTAAAAATGCCAGCTGGTTCCTGGACTATAAGGAAAAACAGAAAATGCAGTTATTCATGGCTGTATTAATATAATATTGTTTGTTTGAATGCGGTAGTCTATGGAACTACCCATTTGATTTGAAAAATTCTGCTTGCATTAGATGAACCAATTAATGAGGAAGGTTTTAGGCTATATAACATCACGGTAGGAACTAGTTACCACATTATTAAATCTTTTAAATTTAGTGTGTCATGATACACGATCTACATATAAAGATGTTTATCGATAGCTCAGTAAACAAACATAATATGTCCTAAAAGTTCCCATACTCCAAATTACTAAACTCACTGTCAAATTTTTTTTTTAATATTAAATTTTATCGTCTGCTTGTTATTGCATCGATTATGTAATTTTTATTGTTTGGTCCTTTTCATGCTCAACTTGCGTAAGAAAAAAAATGTATGTTATTTTGTTCTTTATAGTGACGTGAATCTATCATGCAATCAGAGAATTGTGCTCCGTATGACATATTTTAAAGGTAAATCGTATTAAAGGTCCAAAAATGTTTATCTAAATAAGTATTCAAATGATAGCCATATGTCATCAGTACAAGAACTTTTTGGACACTCTCTACAGTTTGCACATTTATCACTTACTATTTGCTACTCCTTGTGACTTTTAAATTTTTGTTAATGGAATCTCCAAGAGCACTGTGTGGGATATAGTTTATAATCTATCTATCTATTTATGTATGTATAACAGAATGTTGAAATCTGTGTTCCTTCTCAATGCTAAAAAACTTCTGGACCAATTTAAGTGTGTTTTGAAAAATGATCCTTGTTGTCCAGAGAATGTTTCATGAAAGTTATTACAATCCGAAATCTGGGTAATAGAAAGATAGTTAGGGCACCAAAACTTCCTTTTCACATTCTCGCCTAGCGTGTAATCTTGTCATGAAGAGCAAAAATGTTTTTTTTTTTTTTTTTTTTTCCCTCACAACTGTGCCAATGGAAATTAAGAAATCTTGACTCATATCTTTTTTTTCATGTAACACAGAATTATTGGTGTTACATCTGCAAAATTGAGTACAAGGATTCCCTACGTCACTTTCTCATACTGTTGAAGGCGATTTTTTCCAAATTGAAATTAGGAGATTTTATTTGATGTTTTATGTGATTATTATGAAAATTTATGATGTTTATATAATATAAAACTATGAAAGATTTTTTTTTTCCTCCGATGTACAAATCTGTACAGCAGTATCTTAAACCCTACTATACCAGGATTCTTCTGCGAACGTGTTTGAAAAACTTTTTGCATTCAAAAGATTTTGTTTTGCTGGGAACAGACTCTCTTATATCAATGCATCATGCAGATTAAATAATTTTATTTATATTAATCACATAAAAAAGAACTGGGTAATCTCAAAAAGCTATTTCAAATATATTGGAATTGCAATTTTCCCTGAAGCCTGATTACAATGACATCAATCTCACTTACAATAGCTAACTTTGTTACTCATTAACTGACTTTTTTAGTCTCAACTATCAAAGGAACTGAAAAAAACTCTTAAATTTGGCCGATAATTGGATTTTCAGTTTTTTTAAATAGAGCAAAATTTTTCATATATATATATATTTTCTTTTTTCTTTTAATGTGTTTGTGCAAGATTTCAAGCTTATCAGCCCAATAGTGGGGATTTATATGCAATTCAGATAAACACAAGTTAGTAGGTTTTTATTTTTATTTATAAGATTATCTGCTTATAGCAACATATTCATCCGTCTTCTTCTAAACCTTTTTATGGCATAAAAAATAAGAAAACTAATATAGAGATACGAAAAGGGGGTTGTAATAGTTACTATAGACCAAGATTTCTCAAACTGTTCTTCTCGCAAAGATAGCAAGTGCTCTGCAAAAAAAAAATGTCTTGTTGCTTTAGCCTCCAATTCGCTAGGCTCAAATTTACACATGATGACCTGCCAAAAATCAGACCCCCCCCCCTCGAAAATGGTCCACCAGAGGCAAAGTTTGAGAAACCCTGCTATAGGCAAAAACATAATATATTTTTTTTTTAATTGCTGAAAAAAAAAAAAAAATTCTATTAGATTTTTTTTCTACACTTAGCTGTTACACAGAGCTTTTATAAAAAAATAAAGGTGTTTTATATTGTTTTGCACTAAAATGAAGTTCAAGCACATTCTGTATTTGAAAATTAGTATAAAATTAATACAGTGGAATCCCAATCTATCGTTCCCGCATTCATCGTTTTCCCGTATTGATCGTTTTATTTCTAGGGTCCCTGCACAAACTGTATTCAAATAACGTTAACAAAACCCGCATCTATCGTTCGTCAAAAATTCGCTTTCCCACATTCATCGTTGTAAAATGTCTCTTCCGACCGAAATGAAATTGAAGATCAAGTGGATCATTATGGCTTACAAATCTAATTACTTCCTGGTAGGATATCTTGGGTTGATGATGGTATAGGTGAAAAGTTCTTACATCCAGCAGGAATGAGTATGGTGTGAAATGTAGCGATTATATATTTCCACTGATTTAGAAGTAGCAACGTGTGGTATCCTAAGAATGGAAGAAATGTGATGCAAAAAATGAAAATAATCGCTAAGAAGCTGAGAATAATATTCATGCCGATGAGACTGAGCCAACACGAGTGACTAGTTTATCCTATGCAATAATGGTATTTGAAATTGTATGACTTTTATATACAAACATGAATATGCATAACAAGACAAAAAAAATATTGTAAATATTTAAAATTTTGTTTAATTAAAAGACTAATGAAAAGCCCAGTGTAAAATTACTGATTTTAAAAAAATAAGTATCACTTAATTTCTACACAGCTTCAATTTGTTTCTTTTACAGTTTGGTAACAAATTTAGTATTTTTGGTATACTGTATACATTGTATGTATTCATAAATACTGTTTTCTTTGTATTCTGACTTTAACCCGCATGCATCTTTTTTACTACGCACCCCTTGAAAAACAATAGATCGAGGTTCTACTGTATAAGAAATAAATATCCAAGCACAAGCATGAAACAACTTTACTGATTTTGAACTCACTGTTTTTTACTTTCCGAACATGTACCATGTAAGGAAAGTATTTTAATCATGAAAAAATTCGACTTCGAGATTTTGGTGTATTGACAAGTTTTGAGGTCTTCTGAATTCATTTATGCTATCTTTACGAAATGTGTGTTTGTGTGTATGTGAGTGAACACGATAGCTCCTGAACGGGGCATTCAATTGAGCTCAAATTGGGTATATATGTTATAAACCACCGTCGCAACACCGGTATTTATTTGGGTGTGTATAGGACTTTTAGTTATTCTACAGGGCTACGACAAAGATTTCTTTTACAGGATGGCCCATGAGGGGAAATTCTTGAAAGTGCACTAGCGTTTAAACAGTACATTCGATTGAGCTCAAATTGGGTATACATGTTATAAACCACCATCGTAAGACCCGCATTGATTTTGATGTGTATAGGACTTATAGTTTTTCTACAGGGCTACGACAAAGATTTCTTTTACATTATGGCCTATGGTGAGAAATTCTTGAAAGTGTGCTAGCGTTGAAACGGCGCATTCGATTGAGCTTCCATTTGGTATATATGTTTGAATGATTCATCGATTAAAATTTATTTAAATGCTTGGTAATGATCTTAATTGTAAGTGTTCAGAAAGTCGAGTGGAGTCACTCCAAATTTTTTACAAACTATAAGTAAACTGGAAAGAAAAAAAAACGCAAATCCTGTTTGGTTTTTCTTTTCCTTTTAATATACTAACTGCAGATCATTTTAACATCCAATGAGAATTTACAAAAAAAATGCTGACGATAAAACAGTTTATGTTCATTTTTCATCTGACATTTCTTCTGCTACTTTTTGGGGCAGATCTGTCAGCTTATTGAATGCTTCCTTGTAGTTGTATGAAGTCACATCATTCCAAAAGGCTGTAACAACTGCAAAAGCGCAAGCCACTGTGCTGAAAAAACATGTTTTGGAGTGTTCCTCTTTGGCTAGTATCGTAGTGGGATTATAAAGTCCTCTAATAGCCGCACACATAGAATTACCTTGTGCTACCCTGTAAATAAATACATCAGTTATAAAGTATTCTAATAAATGCAGGGCTAGTTTACTTCTATCCAATGCGAGAGTACATCTGTACAAATTAATTAAATTGATTTTAACCCATTTGTGCCTAGCGCCCCTTTTACGGGATGCTCAAATTTTAGCATTTTTGCTGTCAATCACAAAAATTTGTAAATGTTATGTAATTTTCCTTGCCTTAATTCACGAGTATTAAATTCCAATTCCACAAAATAATTTAACATGACGAAGTAGGGTCTAAAATTATCACTTTTTATATGTAATTTTTTTAAAAGAAATTATCAATTGTTCTTGCTATTGATGTCAGAAATTTATCTATTATTGATGGCATCAGCAAAGATTAGAGAAAGTCATGCAAACAGTTTGGTCAAAATTGGGTTAAAAAAGATTGCTTTCAATTAATTATTCTTGTATATGCCATCACACTGATTGCTTTTTTTCAGTGCTAAAACTTGTAAAAATCAAGAAATACATGGATTTTTATATTAACTGTTTTCTTTTTTTCTATATCTGCAAAATTTGAAGTTGATTGGTCAAAAGGAATAACATCTCACCGAATGATTAAAAAAAGGGGCAGTTGGGGGTTGTTCAGGCTTCGTTAAACTTCACACTCTTCACAGAACTTGCTGAAAATGTTATGTCCAGGTAGCTTTGCTAAACCAATTGTCAGTGTGATTGATTTAAGTTCAGAGATATTTAGTTTTGATAGACGTCTGATTTTGCTCTTATAACATCCCAATATGTTAATTTTAAAAGCAAAGTGTAAAATTATATTTTCTAAGAAAACATTTTTAAAAATCAGAGGTTTATTGAAAGAATTTCAAGAAATTAATTTTTCAATTAAAATTTCTTTATTTTTCAGTTACAACCTTAACAATTAAACTTTAGCATCAATTTAATGATAATAAATAAATATGGAAAGGCGCTGTTTACATTAACATTAGAGGGAGAGGGAAATAATGTCTTTTATTTGCAAGTCAATATTTTGCCTAAACGAAACTGGTGACAATTTTCGGGACAATTTGCTGTTCTGGCGTTTAAAATAGTTTAAAATCAGTGTTCTACACATCAAACAGTTAAATTTTGCATTTTGTTGCATCAAAATTTGTTAATTAGAATCATAGATATGTAGTTTTGGGTTTCCCCATTGATTAACATAGAGTTTTCTAAAAATCTCGAGAAAAATTGCTCATAGGCCGTAGCTAACTAACATCACTTTTGGGCAAGGCCTGATCATTACAATATTGGGCAAATACAAATTTTTAGGCCTTTGCACTTACGAGAAATTGCATATTATGCATTTAAGTTGTTTTGGGTACATATATCTGCAGAAATATATATCCTATAGAGCAGTTTTTTGTACATATGTATGTATGTATGTAACTCTCATATTTCAAATACTATTGGTCGTAGAATGTTGAAACTTTGTATTTAGGATTGATGTAACATATAGTTGTGCACCTCCCCTTTTGGTCCCAAATCGGCTGGATTGTTTATCTACAGGACCGCCCAAAACATTCGAAATACATTACGCTCTATGGACCGAAATTCATTAAACTCGCATATCTCGAAAACTATTAGATATAGAATGTTGAAACTTTGTATTTAGGATTTTTGTAACATAGTTGTGCACCTCCCCTTTCGGTTCCATTCGAATGAATAGATTATCTACAGGGCCACCCTAAAGACCATTAAATACATTATGCTCTATAGGTAGAAATTCATTAAAGCGTATTTTAGAGGTATTAGGCTATTTCAAATGACTCAGAAGTGATATATGCTGTTAAGGGATACAAAATGAATTTCTCCATCGAAAAAAAGTGTCTTAATTCTACTAATATTATAAATGTCAATGCTAGTATGTATGTTTGTTACTCTTTCATGCTGAAACGGTGCGACGGATTTGGATGAAATTTGGGAATAAAGAGAGTTTAAGTCCTGGATTAACAAACAGGCTACTTTTTATCGCAAGAACAAAACACTGTTCCTATAATATCCAAAAAAAACTATATTTTATCAAAAAAAAATAGGATTAAGTTTTTATTTTACAAAGCAGTCGACAGATGGTGCAAACTTATAGAATACGCAGCTTTTAATAAATAAAACATTCAGATTTTCTGGACTTGCATCTAGAAGTTAAAAGGTAAGTTCTTTTGATTAGGCATTTTATGTTTGAGTGTTCAAGTTAGTGGAAAAGTTTGGGAAAGAGGAGTTGCAAATAGATATTCTATGTATGAGTTTACGAGGAATTTTCTTTAAATATGTTTTTATTATCAACGATATTGTCTTTAGAAACAAGATTATTGCCTTTATTGATGGAAACTCGTAGTTCGTTGTGAATTTAAGTTGTTTGAATACGCCTTTTACGATAGGATGTATTCCTGCAATGACATTTTTGAGATAATAAGGGATATCAATTAGGAGAATTTTAATTTTAAGCTATAGGGAGACCATTTTTTTTTTTTTTCTGACTAGGGATTGCTGAAATTTTTCATTTGTATTGTTATAAAAGTGCTTTTGAGAAAAGTGATAATTTTAAAATTAACGAAAAATAAAAAAATTAAGAAGCTATAGCAAATGAAATGCATTTACTTCATGTGCTCTAGGATATCACTGTAACTGTAGATGAAAGTGTAATATGTTTTTTGTGTCCGAAAACAAGATGTCTGCCATTCTGAAACTCGGGAGTTGCGTCAAGAGTCTGAAAGGTAAACCTTTTACAAAACACAGCACTTGGCGAAAAACAAAAAGCACCAAAAATGGCAGGTGGGCGATACTAAAGCTGTTCCAGCACTTAAATGTGTATTTAACATCTCACAAAGTGTTTCAGATTTTCTTTTCTTTTTTTTTTTTTTTTTTTTGTGTGTGTGTCCTTTTTATGTTAGCAGAGGGCGCCGCTTACCCTAAGGCCGCCCCTGTTTGTTACCATCTTAATTGTAAATTCCATTCAGAATCTGAGAGATTTCAGTGCCAAGGAAGACGATGAGAAACAGGACTCTTTCCGCTCCGGACAAGATTTATTAAGATGGCGAACCACCCGGTCGCCGGAGGCGGTTAGTCATTTATATTTCTGCTACAAGAACACTCAAAAGATTTCCAACACATGGTCAATGGCAATTTTAGGGACATTCATCTATTTCAAGCACAATACCGTCCTACCCTATAGTTAGGTAATGGTTCGACCAGGGTCACGTGCCTTCCTCAAGAATTACGCCTAAAGTCCCCAAGCTATTGGTGCACGTGTGTATGTATTTACTGTCAAATCTCAAAAACTATTAGTCGTACATGCTTAAACCAAATGATCGAAATTCAATCAGTCAGAGCGAAAAGTGAGCCAGTTTTTAAAAGTGAGCTTCTCCTTTAGGAGGGTTTTTCGATCACAAGAGCGGAGCGGAATATAACAATAAGCGAGGAGGGGAAATTCTCGGAAAAGACAGGAAGCGAGGAGAGGATTCTCAGAAAAAAGACTACGTAAAGAGCACTTTTGCAGAAAAACCAGTAAGTTTCCATGGAAACGGATCGCTCCGCACTGTATCGTTTTTTTCGCTCTTTGGGTTTAAGCGTGAGGTTGAAATTTCATACATAAGATTGTTGGGTACTTGTGTATTATACCGTCTACATTTTTGCCAAAATTTTTTTTTACCTAGTTGGCGTCACTAAGGCCGGGTTACCAGAAATACTTCTGGTCAAGTATTATGCAGAAACAAAAAGCACCGTGGAACAGACAGACATCTCGGTACACATAACAGTTCCGCTTAATGCAAACTCCGCAGTTAATAACACGCACTTTTCATATTATTCTCATTACAATGCTTTGTTAAACGCTTAAATTTCGTTAAGTCATCAATCAAATTTAAAAATCAACTGCACACATAAAAATATATGAATTTCAAAATAAGCACGTTTCATTTTATCCATAGCAGAACATACGGTATTTTGATGCACACTATCATGTGTGCAATAGCAACGGAACTGCTGAGTACAAACCCTTGGAGAGTAATCACTTCGCTTGACATGTCGATGGTATAATACACAAGTACAGTTGTGCATCTCGATTTTTGGTTCCAATCTACTAGAGAATTTATTTACAAGACCACCCAAAAGAATTTCAATACATTAATATCTATGTATGTCTTCAATATATTACATCTGTAGTCAGTCACTGCCAAAAATCTCGTCATTTGTCGTCGACGTTCCGCGAGTTTTCCCGAAATATCGCCAAATTTTGGCGCCAAAAATTATTTCGCATAACTCAAAGTTTTTAACCGTAGAATTTTGAAATTTTGTATTTAGAACTATTGTAACATCTAACTGTGCATCTCTTTTTTGAATGCAATCGACTGTGTAATTTATTTACAGGATCAGCCAAATGACTTGAAATGCATTAAAGTGTACGGATACATTCAATTCATTAAAAGTCTGTGGTCAATGACCACTTTGGCTATCCTCAAAATCTCGCCAACTATCTCCAGCTTGTCGGCTTTTGGCGAAATATCGCCCAATTAAGTGTCCAAACAAAATCTTTCAAATTGAACGCAGCTTGGCGATATCGGAAATATTTGGCTAGAAATCGCTAAACCTTACTATTACTGCAGTATTTTATCTCTTTCAAACAAGATAAGCTTAGATAAAGTGGGCCGAAAATATTTTTGATTTAATTGACGTGAACGGAAGTCATGTGTTGTCCACATCAGATTTTATCGTCGAAATTTTCCGCGATCACATTACTTCTTTACACTCCCTACAAAGAAGTAAAAAACCGATATGCCTTCTATAATATTGTTGCAGAATACTCTGCTTGTCTCCTGGGTTCGTCGTGCTGAAGTCCAGCAAGTGTAAAAAAATTCTAGAAAAGAGTCCACTTGTCAGGATGGAACACAAACTTTATTGCTTCTAGAACTTCGTCGAACAATCAGCTGTACAAAATTCACAAGCACCATCAACCAGTAACGTGCTTTTAACAGTCCGCTTTGTACAGAAGCTTTCCCAAATGCTGTATTTCTCATCTCTACTTATTATAAAAGAAGATGTCTGTGTGTCGGCGGCGTTACGGACAAACGGCTACACCTAGAAACACCAAATTTGGCACTGGGGAAGATCTAAACATGAAGTTGTGCACCTCGAAGCGATTTTTTCAAAATTCGGCCTAGAATTTTTTTTATTTTATGTTTTATGCGATTTTTGGCATTTTTTCTCACCTAATTCGTAATAACGGCGGAAATTACGCTCGCAGCAAAACGGCATTTGTATCATCGGATAGAGGAGAAATTTTTCTTTTAAAAACAGTTTGTTCTGAATACGTAACATAATTTACCGATTTTTAGGAATTTTTTTACTAAGCATCGACTTCGGCGAATTTTTCGTAAAATAATTTTAAAATTGTCGCCATCTTGAATTCTATCCGTCATAACTTTTTGATATTTTGACAAATCGTGAAACATTCTTTTCTCCCTCTTTTAAAATAAAAACGAAAAAATTATGTAAATTAGATGATTTTTTACGAATTTTAATGCAGCCTAATGTTTAGACTTTAATAGCATCAACACGATATTCCGCCATTCATTAGCGATCGCGGCAGGAGAACTTATGTTCGGTTGTTGCCACAAAAAGGATTACAAAAAAAGGTTTTTTCAACCAATCGAGCTTTGAAATGGGATATCGGAATTTCAATTCGCAAGTGAGGATCTATGACGTCAAATGCTTTAAGATCATAGATATAGGAATAACTAGATCACGCATCCGTATACTAGTAAGAGGTTTTTCTTGTTGCCAAATATCTTCGGTGGCATCGCCCATGATAGTGGCAGAAAGCAGTGTCTTGGTCATGGTTTATGGTTATTTTCGCCACTAGTCCAGCATCTTATTTATTTATTTATTTTTAATTAACTTTAAGCATTATCATGCCCAATTCGTGCTGTGCGTATAATTGCACCAACAGGTTTAGGAAAGGATCTGGAATATCTTTTCACAGGTAATAAATGCTTGAAATTGGTGGTATTGACATAGATATAGGAATGAACGCTAGTTATTCCTATATCTATGGGTATTGAAAATCAAATACCAATTGATGTTCAATAACAGTAGTATTTTTAAATTTCCTAGTTACCTATGCTTTTCGTTCACTTTGTAAAGTAATTGAAGGAGATATTGCACATCCTTCTTGAATTAAAGTAGACATTGCTTAATTCATGTTTCTATATAAATATAATCCTAAAAACATTTGACCGTACGATATATATATACTTATTTTTAAATTGTATACTTGGCACTTAAACTATAAAAAATGAGATAACTAAAGCATCGTAATTTACTTTTTATGAATAATTATTAATCATATTTTACAGGAAATGATTAATTTTTCTATCATTTTTCAAAAATAACTCTTGAATTGAGAATATTGAATTTATCTTATTTATTCTAACTAGATTTTCCACATTTGAGCATTTTTTAACGACTTTTAAAATTACTAGTTTTAATATTAAATTCATTTTTTTTTTAGTTCAACGTGATTGTTTGTTTAAGTCTTTATTTATTTTTCTTTATACTTTTGTTTAAGTAAGCTTTATTAAGTTAGTGTTTTATGGTACGTATTTTAACTTTTTTTTTTTTTTTTTTTTTGAAATAAGCATATCAGCTCTGTAGTGTTGTATCAAATCCACAGTTTAATTAAAAAAAAAAAACCTGGCTGGTGACACAATTTTTAATATTAACTGAAATTCTATTAAACCAGTGCTTTAATTGAATGTACGTTTAAGTTTACACATCCCTGTCTGAACAAACAATAGTACACTATAAAATGTATTTTTAAAAAGCCATAAAACAGTTAAGTTATGCCAAGCAAAGTTATCATGGGAGGATTATTTCTGATGCTTTTTGTGCAATGTTGTGCACAAAAAGTGCACATGCTTTGTGCAATGCTTCGATGCTGCAAACTGTCATTTTACTTAATTTTTCTAGATGACTTTCTGATTTTAATAACTTTAATAAAAAACACGTTTTGGACTCCCACTTCAAAAGGGATAAAATTTCCTAAGTATAGCCTTTTTGCTTTAAAAAAAAAAAAAAAAAAAAAAAAAAAAAAGTAGAAGAAGGCGTATTTGAATCTCAAGAACGTTAGAAATACATTTACGAGGGAAAGAAAGATCCAAACTCAATCACCAAACTATGTCACAATATTATGATTTTCTTAAAATGTAAAAAGAAGCACAATCCCCCCCCCCCCCTTGATATGAACGTAGTTTTCTCTTACGAGATCTATGACACCTCGGTCTTTTACCCTAGTACTTCCAATACACAATTAATACTTAATTTCAGTTCACATCTTTGTTCAGAAAAAGTTTGTTTTCCTTGTGTGCAAAAATAAACATTTAATCGATTATTTTAATGTGTTACATTTTTAGACCATCTAACAGCAAAAATAAACTAAAAATAGCTAGAAAAATATCATAACAAAATGTTTTTCTTTGAATTTGGTTCTGAACAAATCATCAATTCTGTATTTAAATGTAAATTAATGCTGTTGCATAGCAGTCGTAAGCAGCGACGTTTTCGTCTTTCTGCCACTATCGTGTCGTCTGCTCCGGAAGTGCACTGGCAACAAGTTTCCTCCCCTTGTGCGCAATCTAGTTCATTCCTATATCTATGTTTAAGATACGTACAAATTAAGCCATAATTTTAACTCATTTATTCCAGCTCTATTTTCAACACAGGGAGACGATATTTTGATTAAAATTTACTGTAGAAATAAACTAATAAATTCACGATTATTATTATTAGAAGTGGTATTTTAATCCGGTGCTTATTTAAAAATTGAAATGTCTTCACGGTGCTGAAAATGTTCATTTTAAAAGTTACAAAGTTCGTTTCAAAGCGCGATATATTAAAATTTTTCTATTTATTATTTTTATTTTTGGCATTTAATTATGGCGCAGGCGTTGCCTAACGTATGCATGCACGTTGCGAGTATAGTTTTATTTTAACGTTGAATTACGTTCCTCCATAAAGGAGAGATTACGGGATTGCATTAATTGATCATGGCACGTGTTAAATTAATTGCGTTGCCAGAAAAAGGATTAGAAAAAATGTTCTTTTTCCAACCAATCGATCTTTTAAATGGGATATCGGAATTTCAATGCGCAAGTGAGGATCTATGACGTCAAATGCTTTAAAATACGTAAAAGTTACGAAACAAATTTAACTCATTTATCCCTGCTCTTTTTTTAACACAAGGAGGCGATATTTTGATTAAAACTTACTTTAGAAATAAACTGAGAAATTCATGATGCTAACCGGGGTATCTTTTACGGTAGTTAAACAGTGACGTCATAAATTTTTAAAAATGCGCGAAATTTGTAAACTCTGCAACTCTAACGTCCTCTCACAGTTATAGCGATTCTAAATAGCTCCTCGAGATGACAGAGTTTGATGTTTTCAGTAGACAGAACTATGGAGGATTTATAAGATATCTTTATATTGGATACATGGATATTTAAGTTGGCACCGCTTGAATATTTTTCACCACGGTGAGATTAAATGTTTTGCGGTGCTAAATACGCCAATCCTACAAAACTATGCATAAATTAAATTTGTATGGAGAGCTTCCTAAATAGCAACTATTATGGGAAATGAATAATGTTTATGGTAATGCGTAAATTGCTAAAGAATCGCCATAGAATATAAAGGTCCCATTTGTGCCAAATAATGTAAGCTGTTTCGTTAAATTGAGCATTAAAGAGGGAGAAGCGAAGATAGATAGTATTAATATGCGTAATAGGTAGTATTGGTAGATTTGTAAGGATGATATGAATAAATCCCAATATACAACGTTAATAAATATTTCATGAAATTAAAAGTGTTCTGTTTATCCTTTTTCAAGGGTTGTTTCACAACCAACTGAACGATAAGTAATTCTAATTTGCGTTGATATATCCCGCAGTAATTTCGACAGAGGAGACTACTTGAACTTTTTAAAAATGAAATTCGCAGCTATTTTAAAATAAATAGTTGTTCATTTCATGTAGTGTCTGAGGTATTTAATGCTACAACTTGAACCTCAAAACAGTATGAAATAGAAATAACACATTTTGAAAGTCAGGAGTTCTCTGCAAACCGCTAAGCTTTTCACTTTTCTGATCGCGAATGACACTGATGCAGTTTTTTGAGTCATGATATTGCAATGATGCCAAGTTAGTACTCATGACGCAAACTTTAAGTCAAATAATTTCGCTTTTATTTTAGCTTTCACATCACTGGAATTAAGTGGAATTACACATGTAAGGAACATTTTCGTTTCCTACCGTGCGAAGAACGGGCATGCAGCTAGTACAAAATAAAACACTTCCTCAAGCAAAAATTCAGTGGAAATATACGAGGGACTTCGTACACAGTCCCAGGTTTGGACTCAGCAAAGAAGAATTTACACACAGCACTTAAGAACAAAGTTTCAAAAAGGCAAGCGAAAATACCGCTTCTAGGGCACAGTCACAGATCAAAGCAGCGTACTCATCGGAAGTTTGGTCCACACTGACTGGGATTGTCTGTCATACCTGTATTTACAGGTGACGAAGAAGCTACAAGGAGCTTCTAGAAGAATGTATCTCTCGAAGATTCCACACAAAGCGGGAATTTTGATTACGTCATAGAAGAGAAATATTAGGCTGTTATGCATGTTAATGCAAAAAAACTAACTTTACAAGCCCCATTGGGACTCCGTGGGCGGATATTATGTGCCCGAGATAACGTACTTCCCGACTAAACAAGTTACACTTAGATGGACTCAGTTTCAAGTTCACCTCCTTTAATTTCATTCTGCAGCACCTTCCGCATGTTCTCTAGGTGCTCTTCAAAAGTCTTTCCAACGATGATAATAAATACACGAGACATGCTTCGTAGGAAAGTCCTCTCAGCAATGTCTCCATTAGACGCTCGAATATAGCCGGTTTGTTGCAGAGTCCAAAAGGCATAACTTTGAACTGCCACAATCCTTGTCCCGTAGTTATCGCAGTCTTTTCACGGTCATCGGGATGAATTTCTACTAGCCAGTAACCACTCTTGAGGTCTTGTGTCGAAAACTATTCATTTCCCGAGAAAGTGTCTTCTATCCTGGGAAGAGGGTAGCCGTCTTTCTTAGTGATGTTATTGAGACGTCTGTAGTCAACGCAGAACCGGGTGGAACCATCCTTCTTCCGGACCAAAACAATATGCGAAGCCCAGGGACTATAGTCGATGGTTCGATGACGTCATCACACTGCATCTCCTCTAAAAGTCTGCTCACCTCTTCTTGCTTAGCAAACGACAACCACCTAGGATGTTGCTTGATGGGAGAGTGGCTGCCTGTATCTATTCTGTGTTGCGTTAACTTCGTACGACCAAAGTCACCGGAAGTATGAGAGAAGAGGTCTCGGAATTCTATAATTATTTTCTCAGCAGCGCTTCTCTGTTCTGCCGACAACTCCTCGTCTTGTAATAATTCCTTCGTCAGAGACTCAGATGATTTAGCTGTCGTTGGGTTGATGTTCTTATTAATGCAGATAACAGGAGTGCACGTTGCCAACATTTCATTTTTCTTTATCACCTTCGACTTGTTTGTCACATTCACCAGTCTAACTGGAATGTTAGGTCTCGACAAGTCCACAAGTGTTGCACCCACAAGTACTCCTCTGACAGAATCACTATTGCTTGGGTGTTAAAGTAATCCCAACCGGAATTTATTGATTTTTTTTACTGTTCCAGAAACTATGGAATCTGATATTGGGGGTAGAGTGGTATCAGTCTGGGCTATTATTTGCTGAACAGGTAAAACGGCTTCATTTTTAATGTCGAACGCAGCTATTTCTTCAGAGTCTGAACGAAGCTCATTAAAGTCCAAATTAAATTTGTGTGATTTTAAAAAGTCCAGTCCGAGAATGAAAGAGTCCGTAACATTGGCGACATATACCACATGGTCGTATCTGGCATTTCCAAACGTAATTTCTACTCAAGCTTTTCCCCCACTTAGATCTTGTCACCTGTCACATTCTGGAGAGTCAGCGAGGGCGGAGTCCAGATAGTCTTCAAATTTAAGTTCTTGGCCAGATCTGTCCTTATGATGGTTACGTTTGCTCTAGTATCAATGACCATGTGGCATGGCGAACTATTTATGTATCCCAATTTAATTTCTTAGCCAGATCAATTCTTATGATGGTTACATCAGCTCCAGTATCAATCACCATGTGGCATGGAGAACCATTTACGTAACCGAGTACGAAGTCCATTACTGCTGCCATTCACTGAGGAAATCGGCAAGACTTTCAAATGAGGCTTTTGAATATCCCGCAGCCTCCGTTCCGCAATGTCGTCTCTCTTCGTTCACGGGCATCTCTGTTGTACTGGTGTCTGCGATCTTCACGACCACAGTTTTTTGTACGTCACAGTATTTTCGTAAATGCACTGCATCTCCAACATTTCACTTTTCTTGGCTCCGACTGCACTTGCCGTTCCACTCCACCAGATCTTCAACTTTCTTCATTATTCTGTTCTCTAAACTCTCCGTGTCTGTATCAGCTCGCTCTTGGACCGTCGACGCTCTAACAGCATGACTTTCCTTAGACGCCTCCAATAAAATATTGCACTGCAACTTCTTCTATAACATTATCGGGATAACTGCCGTAGTCTAGATGACACAGCCTATCTATGTCCGAAGCCAGCGCTTGCTTGAAGGATCTAGCCGGGTCTCTGCATCCTTGACTTTGGTTGTATTCTACTATGGTTTGTAGTACGTTAATTGCGTCTCCGCTGAGAGAAACGGCCAGTTGGTTCGCTTTCTCCGAGTCGTCCCAGCCATTCGCTTTGTCGACAGTTAAAAATTGGGTATCGTATATGCTTTCCAGGTAGTCTTTCTGTCTTAAGTCATTAGTTTCACAGCTGGGCGGCGTGACGACAGTTTGATGCTTTCAGGTAGCTTCTCCTGCTTGACGAGAGAGTCCAGTTTCAATTTTAGCTTCGCATTCTTCATGTATTTCCGAAACCACATTTTCTTTCCAGTCCAGTTTGTCTTCAATTTTATTCTCAAATTCTTGACGCACCCTAGAAATATCTTTCTGCAATTCTTTAACATTCTCTTCTATTTTTCCTTCAATTCCTTTAATGTCCTTCTTTAGAATCCCGATTTTGACACCAAATGTTGCAGAATACTCTGCTTGTTCCCTGGGTTCGTCGTTCTAAAATCCAGTGACTGTAGAAAGTTCTAGAAAAGAATCCACTTCTCAGGATGGAACGCAAATTTTATTGCTTGTAGAACTTCGTTGAACCATCAGCTGTACAAAATTCACAAGCACAATCAGCCAGTAACGTGCTTTTAACAGTCCGCTTTGTGCAGAAGCTTTCGCAAATGCTGTATTTCTCATATACAAAATAAAACACTTCCCCAAGCAAAAATTCAGTGGAAATATACGAGGGATTTCGTACACAGTCCCTCAAAACTCAGCAAAGTAAAATTTACACACACACTTAAAAACAAAGCTTCAAAAAGGAAAGCGAAAATACCGCTTCTGTCGCACAGATCAAAGTAGCGTACTCATCGAAAGTTTGGTCCACACTGACTGGGATTGTCTGTCATACCTGTATTTATAGGTGACGAAGAAGCTACCAGGAACTTCTAGAAGAATAGCCTCACCATGACACAATGGTTATGCCACTGAAAATGGTAGACGGCCGAGTTGTGAAGGTCCCGGGTTCGGGTCCCATCACGCGGCTGTCGATCTAACGGTCTGGAGTTTTGAAGGTTTTCTCCAGATGTAACGTGAATACGCGTTAGTACCCCTTAGAAAGTCCTCCTACCAAGGCACCCCTCATCCTATGCATCCTACCCCACGTGCAGGTTTGCCTTAAAACACAAACTTCTGGAAGAATATATCTCTCGAAGATTCCACATAAAGCGGGAATTTTGATTACGTCATAGAAGAGAAATATTAGGCTATTAAGCATGTTAATGCAGAAAAACTAACTTTAGAAGACCCATTGAGAAAATCGCGCCAAATGACCAAATGTCGCCAAATTTGGCTCCAAAAATAAGTCCCCAAAAGTGAGGTTAGCGAAGGCCTAGGACCCATATTTCTCGAGATTTCTAGAAACGCCATACTAATGAATGGGGAAACCCAAAAGTCCGATTCTAGTTGACCGATTTTGATGCAACAAAAAGCAAAATTTAACTATTTGACGCGTAGAATATGAATTTTGAACTACTATTTTAAATCCCAGAACAGCGGGTTGCTCCGAAAATTCGTAACAATATTCGACTTCATTGATCTCTTCATCAAGCTTCTCATTAATAGTTTCTGTACCCGGAAAAGTATTATGCTAGTGTAGCTTGTTGCTGATGATTAATCTTGAAGGGGGGGGGGGGTGAGAGAGAGATAAATCATGCCAAACGCATCGATTATGAAGCACTTTCCAAAACAGCGATCTTTTTCCGTTACATTTGGCGAAAATTTGGAGATAACTTAAAAAAAAGCTGCATATCACTATTATTTGCCAGGAGAAGACAGCTCGCGTCACTGAATGTGTCGCTTAGAGCTACATAAAAGTCCTTCCCGAAATTTCCCGCCACAATTTGGAACCTCATCAGAAGGTGGAGGACTTCTGAATATTGGCACCCCTCGGAAACTGCTAGCGACCGCCGAGAGGACTTTCGGAACCACGGATTTAACGTGCACGTACACCGCATGTACACGGTGGTCTTTAGTGGTACGCCGGTATCGAACCCGCAACCTTCCGGTTAAAAGTCCAACGCCTTAACCACTGGGCTACCACGGCCTTGTATCACTAATCACTATTATTGTAATTTGCAAGACCCTGTAAAAAAATATATTTCTTTTCCGTTAGCCCGGCACAAGCGAAAAATTGCCAAATAATGTTGAATTCCGCCAAATTTATTACACCTATACAGCCAACTGTATTGGATATGAATCATAATACAGTTGTACATTGGAACAACTACTTAAGAGAAGTACCAAAAATATTAAATATAACTTTCATCCTTTAAATGAAGAGGAAACTGTTATGTATTGTGCTTGTAATGTCTCTTAACTGCCTTAGAGCGGTACTGTAATGGAATTCTTTTGAGTTCTCCTGTAAAAGAACTATAAATGCTACAGACACTCTTTTCGATGGAGAGTATTATTTTTCAATCCTTAATAACATGCATCAATTTTGTTTTGTTTGACATAGCCGAATATACCTAAAATGCACTTTATCAAATGACTGTCCATAGAGCTTAATGTATTTCTTTTGGGTGTTCTTGTACAGGCCCTGATTATCGCACGGGCACTTGGGGCCTATGCCCAAGGCTTTATTATCGCATGGGCAAATTGGGACTTTGCCCAGGGCTCCCGACTCGAAAGGGCCCAGAATTTCAAATGCTGTTATGAAATATTCTTTTTTTATATCAAAATTTTATGTAAAATAAAACAATTTTCATAGATGGGGGCCCCGAATCCATCAATGTCGGGGCCCCTGATGGTCATAATCGGGCCCTGCCTATGCCGTGGACACACATGCAGAAATAGACCAAAAATCGAGCGTAGGGTACATGATACGATACATAGGGGAAAAATTACATGTATAAATTTCTTAGTAATGATGCATATTTACGACAGTTAAAGCACGAACTGACGAACATACAGACAAAGCGTAATCAAACACTTTTCAACCTTGTTAAAAAGTGTTCAAATTAAAAAAAAAAAAAATCGTTTGCGGTACTCACCTGTAGTGCATTAATGGACTCTTACTCCAGAGTATCTTATATCCAACCAGCATCAAGAAAGAGCACACTGCAAGAGGTTTGCCATATCTCAAAATGCTTCGATGCACGTCAGCAGAACAGACGACTGATCCCAAAGCCGTAGCCAGAGTCATATGCTCCAGGCATCTTCCCACTCCAATCCAAAGAACTATTCTATTTCCAAGTTTCGAATCCTTGATGACAATCACAGGCCTTTCTTCCGTAAGAGCTCCATCAAATTCGGTTTTGGAGCTGCAATGAGCACCATTTCCTATCACAGCGGCGGTGAATTGTTTCGATGTCGTCTTAGGTAACGTTCTTATTTTCAAGGCATGGCTTAACATGGTACAAATAACTATACTTAATTTCAGAAAGAATATGAAGGTTTCAAAAGGATGATAAAAATTGATTAGATTATTCCTCACTAGAAAATAGATTAATTAAAATAAACCTGCTCGAAAAGTTCGGTGAACGGTAGTTATAAAATAAAAGCAAAGAGTTACACACAAAATACTTTACTGGCATTCACAGTAATCATCATTAGCAACAACACACTTCTGGGTTGTAAAGCTGGTGGAAATTGTCAACAGGAGCTGCATTTGAAATCTCTCGAAGCACCGTTGTCACACGTTGTTGAATTTCTCTAATATGGGGGATTTTCAAGATTTGGAGCAATCTACAGCTTCCACACGGTATACAGTTTCATTAACATTTTGAGTTTTTCTCTTTGCTGGTTTACCTAATTTGAATCAAAACTTGGTTGAATCATACTTTACCCCATCCCCCACCCACTTTAGATTAGGCGGCGATAGTGCTGTTACCATGACGATATTTTGTATCTGTATGGCAGCCACAACAGAAGAATATTGCTTTAATTTAAAATTAAAATGCCGCAGTTCGGAGCAACATGTAAGTATAACACTTTATTTTATTTATTTTTTGGTTGCCAATTAATGTATTTTGGTTGATTCCTACTTTAACGCTCGCACTCTCGCCAACCTAAAATATCCCCGTACGTTGGAGAGCTTCCGAGTCATGACGTATGCTCACAACGAAACTAGATGAAAACCAACGTAAACAAATTAGCGATAAATGTACTAGTTAAGGAAATTGAGGACACTTAATTATTAAAACTACATTAAATGGCAACCCGCAACCCCATCCCCCATAATCTATCTATCTATCTTCTATATAAATAAAACAGAGTGTAAACTGTCCGTTTGTCTGTCTGTGTCTCGCGTAGCTCCGAAACGGGTGATCGTAGACCTAACTATATTTTGTACGGAAATTCTCCAAGACGGGTCTCGACACACCTCGAAGCGATTTTTTCGAAATTCGATTTAGAAAATGTTTTATTTTATGTTTTGTCCGATTTTTAGCGATTTTTCTTGCGTAATACATAATAACGCCGGTAATTGCACTCGCAAGAAAACGATATTTACATCATCGTATAGAGGAGAAAATTTTCTTTTAAAAACTGTTTGTTCGGACTGTGTAACATAATTTGCAGATTTTTGGGAATTTTTCAAATAAAATTAAATTTGACGCTGACTTTCGTAAAATATTTTTAAAACTGCTGCATCTCTATCTGTCATAACTTTTTTATATTTCGGGAAAAGACGGAGCACACAATTTGCCCACTTTTAAAAGAAGAACGGAGGAAAAATATAAATTAGGAGAGTTTTTACGAATTTTTAAGTAAAGAAGGATTTTCATTTTTATAGCAGCTGCTACAAATTTTGGTTTCATATCTTGCGGTTTGGTTGTCATGGATACAGTAACAATGATATATCCAAGCAGACGATTTCTTTGCTTGGCTCGATTTCCTTTTATAAATACTGGATTTATTTGTGAGAAGAAAAATTAAACTGCATAATCTAGAAAAACAATATTAAAGCCTTTATAAATAGCGCAGTCTTATCTCTTATCTCTTTTCTTTTTGTAAAGGGTTGCAAGAGAGGGTGACGTATTAAAAAAAAAAAAAAAAATGTCCATTTCATGTAGTGTCTGAGGTATTTAACGCTAAAACTTGAACCTAAAAGACAGCATGTCTGAGGAAATAAGACATTTTGAAAGTGAGAAGTTCACTGCAAACGGTCCATTTTCACTTTTTTGATACCGAATGACGCTGACATAGTTTTTTTTGTGTGTGTGTGTGTGTGTCAATCATTATATTGCAATGATCTCAGGTTATTACATATATGACGCAAATTTTAAGTCAAGAGTGAAATAATTTTGCTTTTTCTAGATTCCACATCACTGGAATTAATTCGAATGACACATGTGAGGAAATTTTTCGTTTCCTACCGTGCGAAGAACGGGCACGCAGCTAGTAATAAATAAAAAAGCAATGCTGTACTTACATGTTGTTCCACACCGCCATCTTAATTCTAAATTCGGTTGCCACCAAGGACGTATTTAGGGGATAGTCCAGGGGGTCCGGACCCCCCCCGAAATTTTCATTTTTGCTACTAAAATGATAATGATATAGTCTTAAAAATTCAGCAGTCATTAAAAATTGCGAAAAATTCAGCCTTTTTTACCGTTTGGACACCCCCCCCCCCCGAAATTTTTGGACCCCACCCCCAAAATTGTTTTTCTGGATACGTGCCTGGTTGCCACATAAATACAAAAAAAAACATCATGGTAACTGCATATGTATAGTTTATCGCCATCCTTGGCGAGAATGGGGGCGTTAAAGTAGGAATGAACCATTTATTTTTAATAATTAAGTGTCTACAATTATTTACGTTCGTTTTCATGTAGTTTCTTGGAGCTATATAACTACTAGAAACCTATGACTGGGAAGCTCACCAACGGGAGTCGATTTTTTTAGGTTGCCGAGAGTTGGAGGGGGGGGGAGGATTAAAGTAGGAATCAACCCATAACTTTATGTCCACTCATTGCTTCATTTCGCAGTGACACGGCTTCGCACATTGGCTGCTCCCCTTGCCGGTTCAATTTTTTTCGAGTTGGAGGGTCAAAAAATGTCAATTTTTTTAATGCATATTTTGATATAGATACATTTTAAAAACATAATAACACTATTCTGATATAAGATTTCCTAAATCGTGTATAGTTCTACCTTCTAGTGGGCAGAAAAGTAAATAAAAGTGTTTGAAAGCAAAACGAAATAATTCGGGAAAGATTACGTGAAAAATAAAAAAATTCCTACTGCCCGAGCTACACTCGGGATAATCCAGAATGGAACGTTTTACCTGCCCGAGCTCAGCTCGGGCAAATCCGGTAAGGGATTAAATTGGTTGTACCACTCACTTCCGCTGAACTCGCTTGATTTGGACGCTAGCGGACATTACTTCAGATGTCTCATTGCATGCGTGTAAGCGCAGCATCTTAAATAAGAGTGGTTTTGAAAATGTATGAACATTCACCGAACTTTACGGACACATCTTGTATAGTCTTATTTTCCGAAGAAATTTTTAACAAATTCAGGATGTGCTTATGACCAAAACTTGAATTTCTGTTTCTTTTATATAAATAAGTCACGTCAGTAGTATTTCCTAGTCTGTTGAAATATAGAATGGGGGTAAGAATATTTTTCTTTAGAAAACACCAAATTTATCTTCTAATTTACGAATAAAGTTTTCAAAACAATAAAAAGGGCAACTAGAACATTCTTCATCCATAAATAAGGCAAAGAAACAACGTTGAGCACAAAGAAAAGAATCTGCGTCAAAAGTTCTTCTCTAAAGTTCTTTAAATTTTGTCATAAAAAAAAAAAAACATGGTAAGGGACAATATGAAAAGAATAAAGCAAAAAAGGCTTAAAAACCATGGGAAGAATATGCATAGTCCCCTTTAACGCTTACGGGATAAATCCGTAAACGAGGGCAGGTTTCGTTGGCTTTTTTTTTTTTTTTTTTTTTTTTGTCTTTAACGTCTATAAACAAGAAAGCATAAACTCAAAACTACAACGCACTTATCTAAACACCTTATTAAAACATTTCTGGTACTTAACGTATTATCCCTGCGGTCATTCCCGCCAAACTATTTTTTCGTCAAATGTGCTGGAAAACTGTTGCCAATCGTATTCCGAACCGTCAATAATTTTATGAGTCCGGCATTTATCTTCGTGAAGAATCGCTCGTCTTGGTGGACCGTCGGGATAATACGTAGGTACCACATTTCTACACATATTTCAAATGAAAAAAAAAAAAAAAAATTGAACATAAACAAAACACTCGCTCTACGGCGACTTTTTAGCATTCCTATATTATCTGAATGTATTATATGTTTAAGATGAGAAGCAGCTTATAATAGTGAAAAATGGTCACATTTGATTGAGTTAAAAAACATAGTTTTGGCAGATTATCTGGTCACTTCACAGGATATTTTCCCATGCATTCTCTATGAGTTACATTTTGCAAAAGTGGTCCCTTTAGCTCTTTAGCAGGTTCCACTATATTAATGACTATGTCATTTTATCTCTCACGCCCTTTATTGAAATTTGTCCGAAAAATGTGTCCCAAAAAAGCGACATAATTTTACATATATTAATACTATTAGTTCACAACAGCTTTAATCTATTGTTGCAATATTTTGTAAGCTGTAGAATATGCATCGCATTCAGGGGCGTAGCCAGAAATTTTTGATGGGGGGGGGGGTTACGACTACTACAACTCATATATATGTATACGTGTGTGTGATAATGTAGTGAAGAATATACATTTTGTATGGCAAAAAAATTCTCATGGGGTGGGGGGGAGGGTTATGAGCCCCCTAACCCCTCTTGGCTACGCCCCATATCACATGTATTTTTCTATAAATAGGTTACAACCATAAAAATTTCAACTGTAGACACTAAACATTTATTAATGCTAATATTTCTTTTATTATCACACATTTTTGAAACGAGCACGATTAATTACATTGAGCGTGTAATACAAATTCACTGGTGGCAACGTATAAGCGATGGTATTTAAAAAATAAGAAAATTATGAGAAAAAGAAAAGTACGTAGTGTGTTGTATAAAATTCAAGTTACGGTATATGTATTATGAATTAGTTCAAGTTAACGCTGTATGTTAGGTTAGAAATAAATGTTTTGTTTTGTCTTTAATACGTTTACGTTAGTGTGTTGAGCTAACACAACATAGGGTTACCAGGCGAAATACCCGAAGGATGCGAGATAAAATGACCTTGTCAATTAATATCGTTTTAATATGGCAATAATGAAACAAAAAATTAAGGGGGTTCAGGGGTAGGGATGGACGCGAGACGAAAAATGGGCGTCTCACAAAACAGCCTAAAAGCTTTGTCTCGTCTCGCAAAATCCCTATATCGTAATGTTAAAAATATGTGTCTCGTCTCGCAAAAAAAGCTGTAAATCTCTGTCTCGTCTCGCGTCCATCCCTATTCAAAGGGTCTCCCCCTGACGAGGCTCGAATAGCCGAGTTTTTATATGAGGCGTAACCAGAAAGTAAGTTCCGTTTTGAAAAAAAAAAAATAGTAAAAAAATTTTTTTCAAGTCAATTTTGTTTTTACATGAAAGAGCATACCTTAAACTATTTTTCTATATAGTTTATGCCAATGTTCAAACACTTGTCGTAGCGCGTTACCAGCTTTTCTATACCTTCTTCATAGAAACTTCCCGCCAATGACGATAACCACGACTTTAAGAAAACTACGGCATGCAATTCAAAACAAACGGAGAGGAATGCTCAGTAAAGGAATTATGCTTCTCCATGACAATGCCCTGCCCCATGCTGCTGGTGACACTCAAACGATGATTCGACAGTTCGTTCGGAGCAGTTTGATCACCCGCCATACAGCCCAGATCGTCCAACTACCGCTTGGCGCCGTCCGACTATCACTTGTTCCTGCACATGAAGCGCGAGCTAGGCGGCAAGCGCTTTGGATCCGACAACGAGGTGAAAAATGCTGTGGAGTCGTGGTTATCATCGTTGGCGGGAAGTTTCTATGGAGATGGTATAGAAAATCTGGTAACCCGCTAAGACAAGTGGTTGAATATTGGCGAAAGCTATGTAGAAAAATAGCTTAAGGTATGCTCTTTCATTTAAAAATAAAATTGACTTGAAAAAAAATTTACTATTTTTTTTACTTCCTTGTACGTAGTATAAGGAAGTAATGTGATCCCGAAAAATTTTGGGGGCCAAATTTCGACAAAAAAACCGATTTTGACTACCTCTAAATTTAATTAAAAATATTTTTTCGATGCATCTCATCGTAGGCTAGCATGCACGATCCTATTAACGCGTCTGCAACTCATTTTGACCAGTGGCGAGTCTACTGTGGCCAGTTTTTCCATGCCGTCTGTACGTACGTACGTATGTATGTAACTCGCATATCTCAAAAACTATGGGTCGTAAAATGTTGAGATTTGATATTTAGGATTGTTCTATGATCTAGTTGTGCACCTCCCCTTTTGGTGGCAATCGAATGGATAGTTTATGTACAGGACCGCCCAAAAGATTCGAAATACATTACGCTCTATGGGCCGAAATTCATTAAACTCGCCTAACTCAAAAGCTATTAGGCGTAGAATGTCGAAACTTCATATTTTGGATAGTTGTAACATCTAGTTGTGCACCTCCCCTTTTGGTTCCATTCGACTGGATAGTTTATCTACAGGACTGCCCAAAACATTCGAAATACATTACCCTCAATGGGCCGAAATTCATTAAACTCGCATATCTCAAAAACTGTTAGGCGTTGAATGTTGAAACTTTATGTTTAGGATTGTTGTAACATCTAGTTGTGCACCTCCCCTTTCGGTTCCATTCGACTGAATAGTTTATCTACAGGACCGCCCAAAAGATTCGAAATACATTACGCTCTATGGGCCGAAATTCATCAAAGCGTTTTTTAGAGGTATTGGGTGGGCTATTTCAAACGACTCAGAAGTGATATATGCTGTAAAGAGTTAGAAAACGAATTTCTCCATTAAAAAAACTGTCTTTATCATTTATAGTTCTGCTACAGGAACACTCAAAAGATTTCCAATACATTACGGTCAATAGCAATTTTAGGGGCATTCATCCATTTCAAGCACAATACCGTCCTACCACATAAGTTAGGTAATGGTCTGACCACGGTCACGTGCCTCCCTCAAGAACTATGCCAAAAGTCGCCAAGTGTGGCGACTTTTGGTGTACGTGTGTGCATATTTAACTCTCAAATCTCAAAAACTATTATGAAATTTCATATATAAGAATGCTGTAACATCTAGTTGTGCATCTCGATTTTTGGTTCCAATCTACTGGAGAGTTTATTTACAGGACCACCGAAAAGAATTTCAGTACCTTAATGTCTATGGACATCTTCATTATAATACAACTGTAGACAGTCATTGTTTGGTACATGCCCAAAATCTCGCCGTCTGTCCTCGACCTTGGCGAGTTTTGGCGAAATATCGCCAAATTTGGCGATAGTCAGTCATTTGGTCCATGCCCAAAGTATCGCCATTTGTCATCGTTCTTGGCGAGTTTTGGCGAAATATCGCCAAATTTGGCGATAATCTCTCATTGTTCGGTTTATGCTTAAAATCTCGCCAAATGTCGTCGACATTGACGAGTTTCGCCGAAATATCGCCAAATTTGGCCCCCAAAATTATTTCGTATTTTGTATAACTCTAAAACTTTAACCCGTAGAATTTTGAACTTTTGTATTTAGAACTAACTATATTATAATATCCAACTGTTTTCAATATCTTTTTTGACAGCAATCGACTGGGAATTTATTTACAGGGTGAGCGAAATGACTTTAAATACATTAAGGTGTATGGATGCATTCAATTCATTGAAAGTCTGTGGTCAATGACTACTTTGGCTATCCCTAAAATCTCGCTGACTATCTCAAGTTTGTCGGCTTTTGGTGAAATATCGCCAAATAAAGTGTCAGAAGGAAATCTTTCAAATTGAACTCAGCTTGGCGATATCGAAATATTTGGCTAGAAATCGCTAAACCTTACTATTATTGATATTTTATCTCTTTCAAACAAATAAATTTAGAGGAAGTGCGTCGAAAATATTTTTGATCTAATGAACGTGCAAGGAAGTCATGTGTTGGACACATCAGATTTTTTTCCAAACGGAACTTACTTTCTGGACACACCTCGTATATACTATGTATATATACTATGTGTGTGTGTGTGTGTGTGTGTGTGTGTATATATATATATATATATATATATATATATATATATATATATATACACACGCTTTGAACATATTAAATCTTTCTTTTTTAAAAGTCTGCAAAAATGTTGTTATAGTTTAAATGCATTCTCAAAAGCAATCATTAGGTGGATTGGTACTTACGTATTATCCCGGCGGTCGGTCTCGCCAAACTATGTTTTCGTCAAATATGCTAGCAAACTGTTGCCAACCGTATTCGAAATCTATATAAATAAAATTAGACTTTTGTCTGTACATTTCTTGGAAATTAAAAATTTTGCGATTTCTATCCGTTTCAAGCACCCGGGAATACGATGCGACCCTCAAAAAAAAGTTTGTCTGTCTGTCATTCTGTCCTTCTGTCGTTCTGTCCGTGACGCTTTTTTTGTTTAATCATCACGTAAAAACGACAGAAGCGAATGATATGAAATTGGGTGTCGTGATAGGTGGTCACTCAACTTAAAACATAGGCGTCGAATTTTTAAAAAATCTTGATTAGATTTTCAGATTTTGTGAAAATCGTTTCAAACTGCTTAAATTTGTGTTCAAGCATCACGTAAAAACGACTGAAGCGAATGATATGAAATTGGGTGTCATAATAGGTGGTCACTCAGCTTAAAACATAGGCGTCCAATTTTTCAAAAATCTTGATTGGATTTTGAGATTTTGCTAAAATTCTTTCTATCTGCGTAAATTTGTCTTCAAGCATCACGTAAAAACGACTGAAGCGAATGATATGAAATTGGGTGTCATGGTAGGTGCCCACTCAACTTAAAACATAGGCTTCGAATTAAAAAAAAAATCTTGATTAGATTTTGAGATTTTGCGAAAATGATTTCAAACTGCGTAAATTTGTGTTCGAACATCACGTTATAACTGCAAAGGTGAAAAAATCTGATGTGTCCAACACATGACTTCCTTGCACGTCCATTAGATCAAAAATATTTTCGACGCACTTCCTCTAAATTTATTTGTTTGAAAGAGATAAAATATCAATAATAGTAAGGTTTAGCGATTTCTAGCCAAATATTTCGATATCGCCAAGCTGAGTTCAATTTGAAAGATTTCCTTCTGACACTTTATTTGGCGATATTTCACCAAAAGCCGACAAACTTGAGATAGTCAGCGAGATTTTGGGGATAGCTAAAGTAGTCATTGACCACAGACTTTCAATGAATTGAATGCATCTATACACCTCAATGTATTCAAAGTCATTTGGCTCACCCTGTAAATAAATTCTCAGTCGATTGCTGTCAAAAAAGATATTGAAAACAGTTAGATATTACAATAGTTCTAAATACAAAGTTAAAAAATCTACGGGTTAAAGTTTTAGAGTTATACAAAATAGGAAATAATTTTTGGCGCCAAATTTGGCGATATTTCTGCGAAACTCGTCAATGTCGACGACATTTGGCGAGATTTTAAGCATAAACCGAACAATGAGAGATTATCGCCAAATTTGGCGATATTTCGCCAAAACTCGCCAAGAACGATGACAAATGGCGATACTTTGGGCATCGACCAAATGACTGACTATCGCCAAATTTGGCGATATTTCGCCAAAACTCGCCAAGGTCGAGGACAGACGGCGAGATTTTGGGCATGTACCAAACAATGACTGTCTACAGTTGTATTATAATGAAGATGTCCATAGACATTAAGGTACTGAAATTCTTTTCGGTGGTCCTGTAAATAAACTCTCCAGTAGATTGGAACCAAAAATCGAGATGCACAACTAGATGTTACAGCATTCTTATATATGAAATATCATAATAGTTTTTGAGATTTGAGAGTTAAATATGCACACACGTACACCAAAAGTCGCCAAGCTTGGCGACTTTTGGCATAGTTCTTGAGGGAGGCACGTGACCGTGGTCAGACCATTACCTAACTTATGTGGTAGGACGGTATTGTGCTTGAAATGGATGAATGCCCCTAAAATTGCTATTGACCGTAATGTATTGGAAATCTTTTGAGTGTTCCTGTAGCAGAACTATAAATGATAAAGACACTTTTTTTAATGGAGAAATTCATTTTCTAACTCTTTACAGCATATATCACTTCTGAGTCATTTGAAATAGCCCAATACCTCTAAAAAACGCTTTGATGAATTTCGGCCCATAGAGCGTAATGTATTTCGAATCTTTTGGGCGGTCCTGTAGATAAACTATCCAGTCGAATGGAACCAAAAGGGGGGGTGCACAACTAGATGTTACAACTATCCAAAATATGAAGTTTCGACATTCTACGCCTAATAGCTTTTGAGTTAGGCGAGTTTAATGAATTTCGGCCCATAGAGCGTAATGTATTTCGAATCTTTTGGGCGGTCCTGTACATAAACTATCCATTCGATTGCTACCAAAAGGGGAGGTGCACAACTAGATCATAGAACAATCCTAAATATCAAATCTCAACATTCTACGACCGATAGTTTTTGAGATATGCGAGTTACATACATACATACGTACGTACGTACGTACAGACGGCATGGAAAAACTGGCCACAGTAGACTCGCCACTGGTCAAAATGAGTTGCAGACGCGTTAATAGGATCGTGCATGCTAGCCAACGATGTGATGCATCGAAAAAATTTTTTAAATTAAATTTAGAGGTAGTCAAAATCGGTTTTTATGTCGAAATTTGGTCCCCAAAATTTTTCGGGATCACATTACTTCCTTATACTACGTACAAGGAAGTAAAAATGATATCTGGTGAAATGATAGGTGGCCACTCACCTTAAACTATAAGCATCTAATTAAAAAATATCGATCCGATTTCGAGATTTTGCGAAAATCGTTTAAAACTGAGTGAATCTTTGTTCCCGCATTAAGTAATAACGACTAAAGCGAATGATATGAAATTGGGTCTCATGATAGATGGTTGCTCAACATAAATAGGTGTCCAATTTTTTAAACATTTTTATTAGATTTTGAGATTTTGTGAAAATTCTCTCAAAATATGTTTCTATTTCCTCAAACATCACGTAATAATGACTAATACGAATGATACGAAATTTAGTGATATGATAGGTAGTTGCTAATCTTAATTTATAGGCGTTGAATTTTTAAAATATTTTGATTACATTTTGAGATTCTGCAAAAATCGTTTTAGAATGCTGAAATTTTGTTCAAGCCTCACGAAATAAAGACTGCAGGGAATGAAACGAAATTGGGTGACATGATAGGTTGTCACTCAACTTAAATTCTAGACTTCAAATTTTTCAAAAATGTTGATTAGATTTTGAGATTTTGCGAATATTATTTCAATATGCGTAAAAATTTGTTCGCGCATCCCATAATTACGACTCAAGCGAATGAAATGATATTACTTAGTGACTCTCTAACCTAATATTTTAACCTGTAATATTTTAACAATACATAAAAATTATAACTTCGCTTTCTTTACTTTGGCAACATACTACATCCATTCATTGTACTTCTACAATGCTGACGGAAGTTCTTGCTTTTTGGAAATTTGCATTCACTAACCCGTCAAGGACTGGTACTTTAGCTAGTCATAAATAATTTCATATGTTCGGCATTTATCTTGGCAAAAAATCGCTCGTCTTGGCTGACCGCCGGGATAATATGTAAGTACCGGTTGATTCCTAGTTTACGGTGCCTCTTAGCCAAAGAGGCGATAAAAAGTTTAATGTGGTAACCTTGGCGAGTTTTATTTGTTTTCTGAGACAAGACGGGAAAACGCTCACACGCCAAAAAGCATCGTAAAGTAGGAATTACCCTCATCGATCGAGTCAAATTCATGTTAGTTATTTTGGCATCCAAAACTCTCATATGTGGAGAATGTAAAAATGGAAAATTACTAAAGTAAACGGCTGCCAAATGTAAAGAAATAACGTTGACAAAACTAGTAACTGGTAATTGGATAGCTGCAGTTTTCCATTACTTTTCGCTAAATATCATTTTTTGGGTGGAAAAAAAAAGGAGGTTGATTCCTACTTTGGAAAAAAAAAGGAGGTTGATTCCTACACATTTCCCCCATTCTCGCCAACCTAAAAAATCGCCGCACGTTGGCGAGCCTTCCAGTCATGGATCTCTAGTAGTTATATAGCTCCAAGAAACTAGATGAAAACGAACGTAAACAAAGCAATACATGCACCAGTTAAGGAATTTGGAGACACTTAATTATTAAAAATACATTAATTGGCAATAAAAATTTTTTTTAAGTAATGTTGTGCTTACATATTGTTCAAAACAGACATTTTAATTTTAAATTAAAGGAATATTCTTCTGCTACGGTTGCCACATAAAAACGGTTGCCACATTGATACAACGGTTGCCACATAAATACGGTTGCCACATTGATAAAAAAAATCGTCTTCGTAACTGTATATGAGTATTTATCACCGCCTTGGCTAGAGTGTGGGGGTTAAAGTAGGATTCAACCTGGTATTTGCCATACATGTTTATGTACGCATGCACATAATCCATAACCATTTCCCATTAATTGTGCCAATAAAACTGAGCTCAATACTGTGTTTCTTTAGGAAACTGCCATAATGTATAATTAACTCCGCTAAATATTTCATCTCACCAATGGTTATCGTGGCTTCAAGCTAAAACGATACATACTTAGCCCATTTCCAAGTGCCAAGCCCCCAACAGCACCAAAAAGAGATTATACCGAAGCTGTTCTAGAAAAGTGAAGATACCTAGTATTTTTTGAAAAATGCTTTGTTTTGTTCAATTAACAGCATAAATAAACAGTTATTTTACTCACTATAATTCTCCTGTATCTTGAACACTGCTCATTTTAAAGTAAAAAACTTTTAAATGTACAAAATATTCCTGGAGAAAAAAAAATTCTTTTACACTGTCTGTTAACTGATTTTGTTTCAGAGACTAATACTTTGAAATTTTAGCTTAAAAAAGACTCTTGCTGCATAATAGAATCAGTAGTAAAATTTTAAATGAATTTCGCGAGCTTAGTCATGTTTATCTTTTCTGTGGAGGCGTTGCCTACGTAATACTTACACATTAGTAGTATTACGTAGGCAACGGTGGAGGTAATCAGCTTTACGCCAGCAAGATTCGCAAAATTTTAGAAGATTAATGCCAGCTAATCGTAATCCGTACATTTTCGGAATCTTTCCAATCATGAACTGAGGCAACTTTTGCGCCAGAGTCTGTTAATCTTTGGGTAAGTCTCCTGAGATTAAGACTAAACTGGAAATTACAGGTCATTTTGATGTACCAAGTTTATAATTGCATAAGTTTCTAATGCAACTTTTTAAACTTGTGACATGAAAATGATGTCGATTTCGCTTGCTATTATAAAACTACGAACTTGAAATAATGCATTTGAAAGGGGTTAATATTCCGAAATCCTAGCCCTCAACAAAGCTGCACAAGAACCAGATTCATGTGTTACGTTTGGGAGGGAAATGCTGTTTCTGCTTTAAATCTCGTTCGCTGAGGGCTTATGGGGCAGCTGTTAAAATTCTCTAAATTAGTGTTTTTGAAATTTTGCACCTCTGCGGACCGGCAAAAATTGGAAAAATATTTAGAGGGCCAGCGTCAGATAAAATATAATATACAAGCATTGTATTTTATGTATCAAATCAGCCGCCCATGTTGTGTAGTGATTTAAGAACCATACTATTACGCCTTGGGTTCAGGTTCGAAACCCGGCTTGAGCACGCATGTTAACTTCTCCGTCCCTTCATCTAGGGCAGAGGTCGCCAAAGTGGTCTATATAGACCCCCAGGGGTCTATTTAACAAAAGCGGGGGTCGAAGAAAAAACAGCTCTTAATACGAAAATCACACATACCTAATCGCGATGATCGTAAAATTTGTGAATTTTTTTATAATTACTTAATATCAGTTTCTTTATAGAACATAAATTAGTCAACGAATATTTATTCGGGTGAAACAAGTATTGACGTACCAGCGCGCAGTGGCCCGAACTCTGCACTTCTGGTTTATTAGTCATACTCATATGTTGAATCTCCACTGTTAAGCTGTTTGATGCCGGCAGATGGTGTTGCTTGTCCGTCGGCTAACTAATTTTCAATGTTTATTTTCAGCGCGAGCGAGCGGAAATAGCTGTGAAAAATGTGTGTTCTATTGCTCTATGTTATAATTACTCATTATTTAATAAATATTAAGGTTTTTTTAAATTATATAGGGGATAGGGGTCGATGATCAAAAAAGTTTGGTTTTTTAAATTATATAGGGGTCGATGATCAAAAAAGTTTGGAGACCCCTGATCTAGGGTAACGTTGGCCACCTACTGGGTACCCCCCATAGCAAAATGACCACAATACTTTCAGTCAGTTGTAGTGGACAATGCCTAATCGCAATCGGCAATGTCCGCCCGTTAAATAAATATAAATATATATACTTCTAAAATCAAGTGTTACAGAAATAAGTATTTTTAGTTAGATGAGCATTTGCTACTGAATTTTAAATTAAAAAATTAAATTTGATGTACGTGGCCCGGCAGAAATGTCCCGCTGACTGGTACCGGTCCGCAGACCAGTGTTTGGGAAACTGCTCTAAATTATTTTCACGGTGGAAGGTCTAATTAGAATTTTGCAAAAATGAATATTTAACGCGAACGTTTCGGCACTATTTACGACTGAGTAATTTTTTATTTTACCTTCAAATTTCTTCTGATCAGTGATCGCTTCAAAGCGACGGCTGTGATCTGTGCAATATTATAACAGCTGTCCATTAACGCTCCGATTCAGTTTGACTTGCTAGTGTGGTCGTTCACATTGAGAACATTATACAAGGGGAGACTGTATTTGAATAGCTTTAAACATCACGATTTGTATACTATGTAGTAGCATATGATGTTTGAACAGATTTTGACGACCTCTAAACTTACTTTTAAGAATTTTTAGGATGCATCTCATCGTACGCTAGCATGCACGTTCATATAAATGCATGTACAACCTATTTTGACAGACTGCGAGTCTATTTTGACCAGTTTTTCCATGCCGTCTGCAAGTACGTACGTATGTATTAGCTCGCATATCTCAAAACAATCAATCTATTGGTCGTAGAATGTTGAAACTTTATATTTAGGATTGTTGTAACATCTAGTCGTGCACCTCCCCTTTTGGTCCCAATCGACTGGATAGTTTATCGACAGGGCCGCTCAAAAGATTCTAAATACATTACGCTCTATTGGCAGAGATTCATTCAACTCGCATATCTCAAAAACTACCGGTCGTAGAATGTCGAAACTTCATATTTAGGATTGTTGTAAAATCTAGTTGTACACCTCCCCTTTTGGTCGCAATCGACTGGATAGTTTATCTACAGGGCCGCCCAAAACATTTTAAATATATTACGTTCTAGGGACAGAAATTCATTAACTCGCATATCTCAAAAACTATTGGTCATAGAATGTTGAAACCTTATATTTAGGAACTGTAACATCTAATTAGGCCCCTCCCCTTTCGGTCGCAATCGACTGGACAGTTTATCTACAGGACCTCCCAAAAGATTTTAAATATATTACGCTCTATAGGCAGAAATCCACTAAAGCATATTTTAGAGGTATTAAGCTATTTCAAACGACCAAGAAGTGACATATGTTGTTAAGGGTTACAAAATGAATTCTCCATCGAAAAAATGTCTTTATCATTTACAGTTCTGCTACAGGAACACTCAAAATATTTCCAACACATTACAGTCAATGGCAGTTTTAGGGGCATTCATGCATTTCAAGCACAATACCGTCCTACCATATAGTTAGATAATGGTCCGACCACGGTCAAGTGCATCCCTCAAAAATTACTCTGGGGTACGTGAGTATGTATTTAACTTTCATATCTCAAAAACTATTGGCCGTAGAATGTTGAAATTTCACACATAAGATTGTTTAACATACAGTTTTGCATCTCGATTTTTGGTTACAATCTACAGGGGAGCTTATTTACAGGACGACCCAAATGAATTTCAATACATTAATGTCTACGGACATCTTCAATATATTACATCTGTAGTCAGTCTAGGTAGTCATTGTTTGGTCCATGCCCAAAATCTCGCCGATTGTCATCAACTTTAGTGAGTTTTGCAGAAATATCGCCAAATTTAGTGCCAAAAATAATTTTGTATTTCGCATTTCTCTAAAACTTTTAACCGTAGAATGCTGAGAAATTTTGTATTTAGAACTACTGTAACATCTGATTGTGAATCTCTTTTTTGATTGCAATTGACTGGGTAATTTATTTACAGGGTCACCCAAATGACTTTAAATACATTATGGTGTATGGATACATTCAATTCATTGAAAGTCTGCGGTCAGTCACTACTTTGGCTATCCTCAAAATCTCCCAAACTACCTCCAGCTTGTAGGGTTTTGGTGAAATATCGCCCAATTAAGTGTCAGAAACAAAACTTTCAAATTGAACACAGCTTGGCGATATCGGAAATATTTGGCTAGAAATCACCAAACATTATGTATTACTGCAGTATTTTATTTCCTTCAAACAAAATAAGTTTAGATGAAGTGCGCCGAAAATATTTTTGATTTAATAGACGTGAAAGGTAGCCATGTGCTGTCCACATCAGATTTTTTAAAACTGCTATGTACCTGTTTGCTATGTTTTACAAAGGAGGTAAAAGATGCACTTTGCCAGAGATGAAACCTTTCTTCGAGCTATGATCAATTTTATCCTCATTCTAGTATTTATGGTTTTCCGTCAAGACTTACACAAATCATATGAAATATTACACCTTCAAAGACACTGTGAGGAAAAGGGATACTTTTTACAGTTAGGTGTTGCATGTCTGTCGGCGTCCTTGTGGGAAGGACTACTTTTCCCCTTGTGCTTCGGATGCTATTTCTTCGCCTTCCTTCTTTCACTCCAGGGCTTTCGGCAGGCACTTCTCCTACTGGAGCGTCTTCGCCCTCTTCTTGACCTTGAGCGCGGACAGACACGACCGGTGAGCTGGAACACCATCACACAGAATGCAATGCAAAGGACCTGAAAGCAAGGCCGATCCCAGACTACTTAAAATGCAGTCGACAAAATTGCTATTCCGGACTTCCAAAACTCCTCATTCTAGTATTCATAAAAGTTTTCAATCGGCAGTTTTCCTTGTTCCTTTGCTTCCTACTTCCAGTGCATACAAAAACGAGTGAGAAATTCCTTTCTTATTCGCATCAGTCAAAAGAAAGATGTGGGAATGAATAATAGAGCACTCGGCACTGGATGGCCAGGTATACAAAAGGGAGTCTGAGAATCAGCTCTCAGCAATTGATATCACATACGTCCCATGACATCTGTCTCGGCATTTTCACCAAATCAAATAGTCTTCTCGCATGTCTATAGTAATCTAATTAAGAGTCTTCTGCGCACATGTCTATATGGGAGAAATACTGAGTATGAGAACGAGAATGTTCCAGTCTCATGTATTGCCCTGAGACAAACTATGAAACACCACTCTGTATGAAGTCAAAATAATGCAAGGAGGTGAAACTAACGGATTTGCCAATGTTGCAACTTTGGCTATCCCCAAAATCTCCAGCTTGTAGGGTTTTGGTGAAATATCTCCCAAACTATCTCCAGCTTGTAGGGTTTTGGTGAAATATCGCCCAATGAAGTGTCAGAAACAAAACTTTCAAATTGAACGCAGCTTGGCGATATCAATGCAGTGCTAGGAAAGTGAAGCCTGTGCCACGCCCCCTTCCCCCCAAAAGATTGAAGAACACATAGAGATGCATTGAAAAACGAGTTCCGGAAATTGTTAATAAAAATAATTTAAGAGTTACTAACTAATTTGTTTATTCATTTTACGTTTATGGAAGGTTGTTTACACGTATTAACTTGTTTTTTGTTGTATAATTTCAAATATATAAATTTACATGTTCTCCAATGACGATATCCAATGCTTTGAGGGATGAGGGGGCGTGGTTTTGGTCTTCAAAAACAGGGAACATGGGCTTCTCCATTAGTTGAACCTCTTTGGGGTGTCGCCACCCTTTGGTCCAGCGTGGTCTTTTCAGGGAAATAGATGTATTTACATTGCTGCTTTGAAACGCATGGGAAAAAGAAATCGCTTGTACAGTAGAAAATAATGTGTCCCCTATTCTGGTTAGCTCAGTTAGTTGGACAGTAACCGAGCCAAAGTTGAACATATACTTCGAGGAACCTTAGCATACCTTGAATAGAAGAAAACCATCTCTAGCATTTAATAAAATGAAGTTTGCTGCAGTGTGCATTTAAGGCTGAAGACTTAAACCAATTGTAAACAAGAATGTGAAACTAGTTGTGAAGTACTAAATGTGACACTAAACGCCCTCTGCCACTCCCTTCAATCCACCCTTGGGCAGAGGCAACCTTTCGAAAGTTACGGGCCAAACTTTAGGACGTTAGCAAAGTCACGGGCTGCATAAATGGTATTTATATGGGTTTTCTATGGGAATTTGAAATGTTCCGCAGGATGGATCAAAAGCCATGGCGGGCCACTTCCAGGTGGCTGGTTGCCCATATGTGTCTTAAAGTCATAATTACTTATAAGTCACAAAACACTCTTCGAAATTTTTTCACACATAAAATTTCGTCATCTATTCTATGCATATTTTTTTTAAAATATAATTTAACACAACACGACACAATTATGGGTTTTGAAATGAAAAGTGTACTTTTATGCAGAAGCTCACAAATTGAACCTATGTCTGGTCAGCTGCTATTACTGATATATAATTGCTTTCATACAGATTTTCTAAATCTGTCCATTCTTTTTTCTGTTAGCACAGAGTGGGAAAGACTTTTCACGCGGATTTATGCAGGATACAGCTCGAATCAACGTCAAATTACTGGGACTTCTTTCCAGGATTTTTTTTTGTGGTTTCAATCAAAAAGGTTGCAATGATTTAACATTTCTCTTTTTTCACCATTAGATGCACCACTCAGTGGCGGCCCGTGGTCAAAAATGTTAGTGCAGCCGGAAGCATATGAGCCCCCCCCCCCCTTTCCTCCGGAGAGGATTGGAAAATCTTTGTTACTGAATTCGAAAGCTGGCGGATTAAGCCCTCACCGAGGAAAAAAAAAAAAAAAAAAAAAAAGAAATTACATAAAAAATGTCAGAGTTCCTATTTTACTTCCAAAAAATGGACATAAATTTCAAGCAGCCGCTCTTATCCTCAAAATTGCATTCATCCGTGTCTGATTCGAAGTTTCCTTAGAATTTTCTTTTGTAACGATAACTTGAGAAGAAAAAAAAAAAAAGAAAAAACTTACTTATTTTTTATAAGTCAAATCAATCCTCCTTTCTTTTAAACATGCGAATCAGTCAGTGATGCCCCCATAAAAAGGCGTTGTTTGAATTCAGATATCAATAATTTTAAAAGCTCTTTAAAATTTCCCATGTTTAAAGAATTTTCTCACTCGCCATGTCCTCTAAATGCCAGTTCTTGCTTACTTAAAAACAATACTGCTTTGATGGGTAATTGTCCATTCATAAGCGTCTATTCAGGCTTACCTTCTGCGAGCGAATCAGTTAGTCGAGTTCTCAAGTTCAGCCGCCGTTAGAAAATCTTCCATCAGCTGTATCAGCTGCATACTCCCTATGCCGGAGAGGCTGCTGACGTAGTCGTTGTCATGGCAACGGTGCTGCCAATTTTCTTTTCAGCGCTCTGTGCTGAACCAAAGATTTTCCCAATTGAATTGCGGGAAGATTAAAGTGCTTTTTCCTGAATGAGTGATCCGGCCACAATACGTTTTTTTTCGGAGATTTTTTTAATTTACCGTAGGAATTCCACAATTCTAATCTGAATTTAGGAAAATTAGTAGAATAAATTATTTTAAAGTATGTGCTGATAATTTAGAGTGCAGCCCGGCTCTACTTGCTGTATCCCACGAGCCGCCACTGGCACCACTTTTCTTCAAGTAACTTCTTGAAGCTATGTCCACATCAGCAGCATTCAATTGATTTGCGGTTAAGGACACATCCCCGTTAAACAACTTTGCAAGTGCAGAAGCCACGGTAACTACATTTTGCTTAATAAAGTGACACATTAAATGCTTTGTTACATCTCCAATAGATTCATATAAAATGGAGCCATTGGATTTGGATTTTGAAATTTTTTTAAGAAAGGCTAACAAGCTGCATACAGAATTGAAAAAAGAAAGTTTTGGCAATATAAGCTTATCCGTACATGCTTCTTTGAGAACACCAGTGGTAAAATTTTGGGGCCAATCTTTTTTATATTTTCAATATATATTTTTACATTGGAAAAAACTTCAACATATCTTTGCACGACATGAACATTTTCTACCCATCTAATTTGACAAAAATTCAATGGAAATTTTCTACTATTAGTTATTGAAATAAAGTCCACACGTCTTGCAGGACTCTGTTTGAACAGTCTGTACATAGAAGAGAATTTCTCATTTAATTTCCATCCAGTCATTTTATTGCCTCGTTGAAGAGCTCCATGTATAATATGCAGACTGCATGTTCCCAAGTTCAACAGTGTAAGGCCTTTCGAAGATGTCTCAAAAACTTCAAATTCACATTTGGACAATCAAGCGACACTTGTAAGAGGTTTCTTGGATCCAGTTCAGAAGAACATTCACAAAAGTTTTTGAATAAATCTTCTGCAGTAGCATGATTGAGAAATATCGAATAATAGAACCTAACATCAACCATATTTTTATCAGAATTCCAGAAACTAACAATAAATCCATTTGGTTTTTTTGGGCAATAGTGTTCATGGCTTCATCCATACACAGTACAAATTTTGAATTTCCGATTGTTTCCAGCGTACAGTTATGAAAATAGGGTGCGAGTCCAAAGACTACAACATAAGCTATTTTTGAGCTTCCTAAAGTTACTTTTTTAGCAATACTGCTATCAGGAAACATAGCTTTGAATATATCTGCAGCATCCTTGAAACTGCTGCATGAAGAATGGGTCACGACGATTTTCATAGCTTATAATATATTTGCAGATGAAACATCTTGATTGACATAATTCATAATATTGGAACCAGCCTCTTGACTTTGATTTGCAACTCCACTGGAAGTTGCTATTTCTGCGTGGTGCTGTGTTGCTGCAGAAAAGGAATCCAAAATATTCACTTGCTTTGTCTGGCAAGACAGCAATTTCTGGTTCTTTGGACTCCCTTCATGGCTTTTAATTGCTTGTCAGGCCACGATGCTTTTAAAAAAACTTCATGCACAGCATACACTGTGCTAGATACGGATCGTCTTTATTGGGCTTGATCCATTTTGACCACTGAGGATTGAGTCTTTCGTCCATCCATTCTAAGTTGGAAATCCTCTTTCAACTCATTTTATAATCATAAAAACAGCAAAGGGAAAGACATAGGGAAACTGAAGATTCTGACTACAGCATAACTATCTAGTTACATGCATGTAATGCATGCTAGTACTAGTTAATGTACCATGCATTTTCGTATAGAGTAAAACATTTTATTTCGAAGAATCTTTCATCTGCAATTGATAAAAACGGAATTTTCCAGGTTTTTATGAGAATTAATACCCCCCCCCCAAGTTTTCATTGAGATAATCAATTTTAAGGAAATTCCCTGAGTTTTCCCTCAGGCATACGAATCCTGGATAGGCACTGTAAATTTAAAGAAAAAGAGCTGGAATAAAATAGGCCTTCAATAGGATTTTCATTTAGAAAGTTTTGGAGCACAGTTACCATTATCCAATTGTAGGGCTGTGGTAGCCCAGTGGTTAACCGGAAGGTTGTGGGTTCGATACCGGAGTACCACTAAAGACCACCGTGTACATGCGGTGTACGTGCATGTTAAATACGTGGTTCCGAAAGTCCTATCGGCGGTCGCTAGCAGTTTCCGAAGGGTGCCAATATTCAGAAGTCCGCCACCTTCTGATGAGGTTCCAAATTGTGGCGGGAAATTCCGAGAAGGACATACAGTAGAGAGCCAGAAATCCGCACAGCTTGGGACCACGGCTTGTGCGGATTTGAGGATTTTGCAGATTTCAGGCCATAAAATTCATCATAATCAATAATCATTACATTTCTGATTTAAAGAAGTAGAATACAATTAGAATAAAATAAAAACAGTCAAAAGTATTTCCCTTATATTTTCACATTAAATACAAAAGCATAGGAGAAAAAAAGAAAATATTACATGAAGATTAGCAAAGCAAATGGTTTCGAAATTCCCTTTTTCTAATTTTGAAAGCATGTTCTATGGTGATTTGTTTTATAATATCATTTTTCCTACTTTCAGTTTCTTTTTCTTTCTTTCTTTTCTTTATTTATTTTTGCAAATTGTATATAATCATTAATTCTTGTCTTGTTACAGAACTTTGCAGTTCTAAAGATTTAAGCTATTCTTCTCCTAACTTTAAACTTTTATCAAACGGATTTTATTATTTTTATTACCCAAGTTTTCATCATCAGAATCATATTTATCTGGATTCGAGCCACTTTTAAACAATTTCATCACTGGCAGATGACTTCGAATTTCATTATTTACATTAGAGAAGGTGTGCGGATTTCGGACGTTTGCAGATTTTTGGCTCTCGACTGTATGTGTAGCTCTAAGCGACACATTCAGTGACGTGAGCTGTCCTCTCCTGGCGAAACAAACGACATCCAATTGTAAAATATAGGAGTGTTTCTCTAAAATATACGAGCATCCTTTCACAACATTAAAGTTTATATTACGATGTAGTGTGAAAAGTGGAGGACGGCGTGTTCAACTTCATTTCTGTATACAATATATAAATAAATATTATTTCATTAGTTTCCATATTTTAGGAAAAATTAACTTTTTTACTAGTAATTTCAATATGCGACTGCACAGGCAGCCATGTCATACTTTTCATCAACAAACACATTTCAAATGCTTATCTTTTAAGTAGATTTGACCTTAAATATCAATTGCAACTTGCAGAAAATCTTAAGTGAGTCAAATAGCAGCAATTAATAAAAAAACATTAATTAAATGTTAAAAAAATGGTTAATTTTTAATCAATAGGTATTAGAAACTTCATTAAAGGAATGTTCAGTAAAAGATAGTCATTTACAAGAAGGATGAAGAAAGACTGAAATTTTCTCCCTGCCACTATACATAAATTTAAGACCGAAAAATCGTAGTTTTTTGTTAATTATCAGATTTCTGAAGCAAATTAAAAGTATAGGAGAAACTCCGGCGAAATCAGAGCACTTGGCACTCCCATTTTCAAGCATCAATTAATTAGTACGAACAACATTTGGTTCAGACAGATAGGATAAATTGTCATCTATATACCCAAAAATGTCCGAAATAAATGCACTCCATTTTGTGTAAATGTTTGAAAGGAATAGCCACAGACATGAAGAAAAATCCACACTTACGTCAATACAGTTTGATAGCATCACACACACACACACACACACAAAAAAAAAATGCAAACCGTCACAAGTTAATGATGTTTGAAAAGTTCGCTATTGCTCAAGATACACATTTGTATTCGTTCATTTCATGCACATTTCACTGAATGGAAAGCGCCACATCATTGCGAGCATCTGCAATACAGCAATGTAGATCCAGTTGACTTGTATAAACCTAATCTTTTATGTAAATCCACAGGAAGAAATCCAACAGAGTGGGGTCCAAGCATCATAGAGGCCACTTAGCACTATCATCACACACGATAATTTGTTACAGTATGGTACAACGTCACAAATTTTTAGTTGCGTACTACTACCTTTCCAAAATCTGAGTATGCTCAATAGAAGCATCACACATCAATTTCGAATGTTTTTGGGTATACAGGTGGCAACTTATCCCTGTGAACCAGATGCTGTTTTGTACTAATTAGTTTATGCTCTAAAGCTTTCTAACTGGAAATTTTGCTCTATCTCTTTTTATTTTTGATTTGCAATGCCTATCTTCAAAATTTCATCACTAGGGCACTGTTGTTGTTTGCATTAGATCGGGCATACTTACTAACGATTACCTCACTTGCACAACTGTAGCTCTCTTTGATTGCACATATTTTCAGGTTTAAAAGACTTTCCTATGAACCCCATACATAAACTGAAACATGAAGCTTCATCGGAAAAAAGCACACATAAGATGTTACTAGTAAGATGATACGTACGTTTCGACCAAAAATTCTTTCGGTCTTCCTCAGTCAAAGCCCTTCATCATACAAAACAGAGGGAACTTTTTTTTTTACAAAGTTTTTTATTTATTTTATGAAGTTTCATATTCTGCTCAGATCATATCATTGACAATGAGCCTTAAAATGAAGATATGAGTGAGAACCCTTTTAGGTAAACATTATACTGAAGACTACATTTAAAGTAGATGAGAAAAAAAATTCATTAGTTTTCATTGTTTGAACAGTTATATCTGATATTACAGCCATGATTTAAACTTCTTCATTTCATTTCTCTCTGTTACACCCCTATATGACATGATCCATTTGAGTGCAGATTAAAATTCTTCAGTTCAACAATAAATTTAACAGGGAAAACATCACATTCTGGGATACAAATTCTGTAACAATAAAAGCTCTATGAGTGATGTTCCATTTCCTACTAAAAGGAAAAAGCTAATCCTAGTCATTAATATCAAAATTACGTATACAATGTTTCATATGTTGTTACCGACATACCTTTATTCATTATCTCTCTATTCTAAAAAAAAGTAACAGCCGCTGTTGCCGCAGTCAAGAGCTTGTTCGGCTATCTTCCTATGGGGATTTGAATTTAGAGAAACATGTCCACAGATTCGGAAAATTTCGAGGAACCCGATAAGCTGACTTAAATTTCAAAAATCAAATTATTTCAGAAGGTATTAATAATAAAACTGAAAAAATAAAATGTAATGGTTGCCAGATTTGGCATAAAATCATTCATTCCTTTGCAACAAAGCAATTCCAAGTATGTAGAATCGCATGAAATTGACAAACATGAAATAGAATGACACCCATTTTATGACAAATTAAAAACTATATGAAATAAATAACTCAAAGTGTGTTACACAAAGTTGACAATTTTGAATAGTAAGTTCACTTAGACAACAGGAGTTTAGAAATAGCGATTATTCGTTTTTCCGAAACAGAATAACTAATTGTAACTGATTTTAAAAGTGCCATCTTGGCATTAGGTACGATCTAGCAAAATGGTATCTTTCCAAGCAGGGTGAATCTAAACCACGAATTCAAAAATGTTAGAACCCAATATCTTGAAAATGAAAAATAATTAAAATGCAGATTATTTTAAAGCCGGTTCGGTCCAGCTGGATTATTTGCTACCAGTAGAAATATTTGGCGGCGTTAAGTATGCCATTATAGCAGTTATAGTACACTTTGGATATTTGCCAGCGCGGCGAGATGGTATAATTTGTGGTGCTAAGTACGCCAATCTACAAAGAATTACGTAAATGAAAATACGGATAACGGTTTTCCGGGAACCTTAAATGAGCAGTCATCATTATAGGTTGTGAGAATGTGTAAATTGCCAAATAATAAGTTGCCATTAGTGGCAAGCTATCCTAGCTGTTCCGTAGTTTTCATCAAAGAAAACATATGAAGTACTGTTTTCTTAGAGCTAATTATTAACTATACATCAGGGGCGTAACCAGAAATTTTCCATGGGGGGGGGGGGGGGTTACAACTACTACAACTCATATATATGCATACGTGTGTGTGATAATGTAGTGAAGAATATACATTTTGGAAGGCAAAAAATCCCTCATAGGGGGGGGGGGGGGTGGTTATGACCCCCTACCCCCCCTCTGGCTACGCCCCTGCTATATATCTACACAAGTCGCCAAATTATGAAAATTCGTCATAATTGGCTAATACGCAAGGTGTTTCATATGTTTTACATAATTAAAAATAGTGCGAAGTTTAAATTTTTATGTTCCAAGCAACATGCAAGAACCAAGCAATGTGTAGCTCGGTAACATTCTATCTGATCCAACCTTTGGGCAGGGATGTTAACTCCAACATTCGGTTTGGGAGCACCCCGGTAGCAGAAAAAATTTCATTTGGGAGCACCTCAGGAGCAGAAAAATTCCATTTGGGAGCACCTTGGGAGCACAAAAAATTTAGCTTCCGCGAGGAAAACTAAGATTTGGGATCAGAATTAACATGATTTTGGAGCATAAAATTGAAGATGCTGTGTTGACTCTAGAAAAAAGGGCCGCATACGGGGGGGGGGGGGGGGGGGGGGGGGGGGGGGGGAGGAATTTCAAAAAGGACACTTTGGGGTTCCACGAGAATGTACAGGTAGGTAGATAACATATAGAACTGGTTGAAACTACGTCCGAAATTAACATGTGAGTTGTAATATGTGTTCTGACTTACATTGCATAGTTAGATTTTTTCCAGTTTGTCTTTTGTTTCCCCCCCCTCTTCTTTTGGAGAAAATATCCTGTAGAAGTAAGTGTAAGCGAAATAGGAAAAATGATTTGTTGATAATATTTTGCTCTAGACATGACATAAATATGTGAATTAAATTGGTACATAACTAGAAGTTTTTGATTAAAAAAAAAAGAAGTTTTAATATAAGTAATTTTGAATTTTCTGCTTAATTTTTTTTTCTCAAAATTACGTGATGTAGATGTTTATTATTTATAAGAATTGTACATTTATTGAAGAAGGTTTCAGAAATTTTTAGCCAGACATGATTTGTTAGGCAGTAGGGGAAGGTAGAGGGACTGTTAATTTTTGTTCCTCAATTTTATCACACTATCACTACTGGACCACAATTACTGGATCCCATTCTTATATGATATTTCAACTATATTGGTACAAACTTTTAAACAGAAAAGGACTGTCAGTGTAAGTGGATTAGGATAGATGTGTTTAGCATGTAATAAAAATAATAAAATTTTTGCAGTGCAGGATGTATAAAATTTAATAATATAAATCATAATTTTATTTAATTTCTTTTGTTCGCAATAATTATTGAATGATTACTAAGTAAAGATTTTTAAAGTTACTGAATATATACCTTTATTACTATTCGCCATTATTTGGAATTGCATCAAACAATTCAACTCATCCATCAATTGATAACTATAGAAATTGGGAAAATTGAATTCAGAACACAGAAGATTGCTAGAATAAATGACATAGTCATTCAAATTTTGTATTACATCCAATGGTTGGAATGTACAATACCATATCAAATCACTGAAATATATTTGTTCTTCCTCTTTCACTTCTAATTTAATGTTTGCTCATTCATGTAAAGTGAATATAAGATTTTTAAAAAGCACTATTATTTAAAATAAATAAAAATAATTACTACATGTAAGTTTTTTAGCAGGTATAAAATAAATATTTTTTTAACTCACAGAATTGTCCAAAGGTATGGAATACAGTTATTTTAAATAATTTATTTTTTATAAAGCTTTATTTTTAATTTTTTGTAACATACTTAAAAAGGTCTCTTTACAAATTTTCTTTCTTAAACCTTCTTTTAATCTTTTGAAAATGAAAAAAGCATTAATATTTTATTTTAAATATGAAATGTTTTTAATCAGCTTAAAATAATAAAAATAATTAACATCCTTTTGCCAGAAGTACTCAAACAAATTATATATTAAAAAACCTTCCAGAATTATTTGAATTTTTTTTAATTTTTTTTTTTCTTTTAGTTTTTAAAAACTGAAAATAACCTTAAATTGATGACAGTTTGCTTTATGAATAACCTAGCTGTTAACTTATGACACAGTTTGCTTTCTCAAGACATCCTTTAACAGAACTACTTATCTTTTGCTTTAAATATTTTTTCTTCATTCATTAAAATGTTAAGAATTTAAAAAAAAAATAAAAATAATATATATATATATGAATATTTAGAATACCAAATCTTGTCAGTAGTCTGATTTACTAAATTCTGCAGTTACTCTAATTTTATATAATTAAAACTGTGGCGTAATAAGAGGGGGGGGGCGCCCGGGTGGCTAAATAAAAAAAAAAAGATGGTGGACGGCAGGACACTTAAAAATAATATGGTGGAAAACTAAAGGACCGAAATGGGGGCAGAATGCTGAAGCTTAGAATGAATGGCGCGGCAAACTGAAGGACCGCACCGGGCGCCAATAACCCTAGCGCTACACTGCTAAAGCAAAAGATCATTATTATGCTCCTTTTTTGGCAAAAATGTAATGTCTCTCAACTGCCTTGTATCGCAAAACGTCGCAAATCGCACGTTTTTTAGATCAATTTGAGTGGATAAAGCGCCACTGAACACAGTAGACGCCGGAAGTGTTGAAGTGCAGCCCGCGCGACTGTCGGTCTGGAGTTTTTGTCGGTTTCATCAAATGTAACGTCAATACACGTTAGAACTCTTTAAAAAGTCATCCAACCAAGGCACCCCCCTTAGGAGATATCCCTTATCTAGGCTTGCCTTAACAAACAAGCAAATCCTGCAAAATTTTCAAATCGCAAAACGTCGTTTTGCTATGGCATACTTTCTGTATCATCCTTAATTATGTATGGTTAGTAAATAGCTGTTATACATTAAGAATAATATGTACTAAGAAAGCCGATTAAAAAGAGGAAATCGTTTAGGGAGAAATTTAAAAAAAAAAACTTGCTAGTACATAAAGAGCAATAACTATATACAGCTGGCGACGAACTCTGGAATAATGATTGTTTGATAATTCGCAACTACTTACTTATCAAACGTAGCTACCGATATTTGAGGATTGACAGAAGGAATCGCAAATTTTTAGATAACTTAAGAAAATTTTGATTTTCCCAACCGTATTTTCTTCCCCCAACTCCTAAGTGAAATGCCCAGGTAGTTCTGCCCGGCCAATCGGGCTTCTCATTGAGTCAGCAAGAACAAAACATACTAGAGAGGCCCTTTTCGGGTTACTCGGCTCGCGCAAATGCAAAGACAATGAAAAAGGCAGTAACAGTATTTCAATCTGAAAGAATAGAATATTTGAAAAAGGCATTTGTGGGAAAAATGCGATTTCATAGACGGTTTTCGTGAAAGGGCCGCTTTCAATCGAACCTATTTTTATGATAGAGTTATTGTACTCAATCGTATTTCTGTGAAGGAGCCGTTTTAATTAACGTACTTTCGTGATGGGCCACAAATGGTATGTAAGAAATAAAAAGTGGTGATTGCTGACAAATAATAAAAATGTAAAACCAGGAGGGAGCATAAAGAGAAATGGCGCCGCCGGGCACTAAAAAGACGATAAAAGGGCCGCCGGGCGCTGCGCCCTGCAAAATCAATCTAGAGTCAACACTTACAATAAATGCAGATAAGAAAAGCAAAGTTTGCAAGCGTGGCAAAAAATTAACAAAGAGTCAAAATGACGTATTCGGCGCAAAAAGCGCAGTTCGGTGCAAGATTTGTGTTTTGGAGCAGCTCGGTGCAATCGGCACAGAATTAACATCCCTGCTTTGGGTTTTGTTTGTTGAAATGATGCCTTTTTTCTGAATAAGCTTTATTAGGGGCCGAATACCTCATATGAAAAGCGAGCATAGCCAGTCTAGGGGTCAAGACCCCTAGTAATTGAAAAAAAAAAAAAACCTTTAACCTACAAAATTTTGCTTTTAGAAGATGTTTAAGATCTTATCTGAATACTCCAAGAGCAAAATTAAATTTTTAAATTAAAATATTCATTCAATTTAATTATTATATCAGGAAGAAAATGTGACTAAAATGTGTTATTTGTTATTTAAGTACAGATTAACAATAATGAACAATCAAACAACAACAACAAAAAGTAACATTTCATTTCATTTTGAGATTCATTTCGTTTCATTTAGAGATTTGCTTAAGTTAATTACTCATTAAATAGTTTAATCAGTGTGTGAAATTAATCTCAATGCTACGATAAATTGCAATGCTGAGTTTACTTACAATAATTTTCGCATATTGCTTCAAGAATTAAATCTTAATTAATAAGAATGCTGCTATTTTAAATAACTATTCGCATATGATGAATACTGAAGTAAATACAAGGCATATGATGAATATAATGCATATGATGAATCGCATATGATGAATACTGAAGTAAATGAAGTAAATACAAAGTAAATTCGCATATGATGAATACTGAAGTAACTTGTATGATTTTTTAGGAAGATTATCATCACTATTTTTTAAATGAACAATTTGATATTAAAATAAATCCAAACTTTTAATGTATAAAAAATAATTACAATTTAAAAAACAGTAATCTTCTGGGAAAAAAAAAAAAAAAAAAAAAAAAAAAAAAAAAAAACCCTACAAAATGGCAGCTATGTAAATAGAAAATAATTTTAAACACAAATTATTAAATAAAAATTCATATTAAATAACGCAAGCATTTAGAATTCATGATTAAATTGAAGGTTGTGCTCTATCCTTATTAGTAAAAAAAGAGCATTCACTAAGACAGGTAGTTAATCAGGAGCATCTAATTTATTAGACTCTGAATAGAAAGTACACACTAAGAGACAGCTTCTCATAGCTTCAGTTACAACCAAAAACCAAAGGTATGCATGTAATGTCGATGTTTATCATGAGTATGCGCATAGTATTCAAAAGATGGTGGATCTACAAATGCACCTTCAGTTGTTTTGTACAGATTTTCACCAAATATGGTGCCTACTTTCCATCCAGGAACATTTTTCATCAGTTCAGCTTCTTCCTCTCGATTTTTACGAATCTGATTCAGATACCTAAAAAATATCCTCATTAATATATATGCATTAACAGCTGCAATGAAGATTAGAAAATACACAAAAACTGGTGTCAAAAACAAACTGAAATTCTTCATATAAATATGCAAATAGATATGATTTCTGTATATACACTTAGGACGCTCTTAGTAAACATCAGAGTTCCTTCTAGGCACATTTGGCGGGGCGCAGTGCCCTGCCTGCCCTTTTGTTAAAATAATTGCCACCCTGAGTGCCGTTTTTTAAAATAAGTGCCACCCCGCCTGCCCTCATTTTAAAAAATTGCATCTTGACATGCTGCCCTGCGATTAATGCCAGTGAATTGCTGAAAATGTGCCCCTTTTCCAGAAATCATCGATTCCATTCTCTACGCACTTCTGCTTTCACATGCTAAAACTTTATGTCTTATTTATGATAATTAGTTTTATTTATTTATTTTAAGGATAAAATAATACTGCTTTTTAAAAACTTATTAAATTTTCATGAATGAGCCAATATTAAGTTAGAAGTGAAAGAGGAAGAACAAATACATTTCAGTAATAAGATTTAAATTGGTATTGTACATCCGATAGTTGGATGCAATACAAAATTCTAATGACTCATTTATTACAGCAAACTTCTGTGCTCTGAATTTAACTTTTGTAATTTCTATAATTATCATTTGATGAATGAGTTAAATTGCTTTTTTTGCACTACTTCTAAATAAAGTCTAATAAAAGTTTATGTTCAGTAACTTTGAAACTCTTTGCCTAGTACTCATTCAATAATTATTGTAAATAAAAGAATTTAAATAAAATTCATTTATTTTATTAATTTTTATACATCCTGCACTGCAAGGACTTTAATTTCTTTGTTTGTTTGTTTAAGTTTGCACCAATAAAGGTACAGTATCGAATTTGAATGTGATCAAGCTTGGAAACCCGTGGATTGGAAACCTGCGTGTAAGTCGATAAAACAAACAAACAAAAAAAGTTTCATACATTTTCTGTCATTTAATTTTTAAAAAAAATATTTAGAAGGAAATATACACAACATAATCATTAAGAAAATCCTTCTTTTAACTTAAATCCTGCACTATACAATATTCTCTTCTGCTTCAAATAACCCATTGCAATAAAATAGTAAATTATAATGCAAGAGGATTAAAAATGACGTACGATCAAGACTAAGGCAAGACGTAGCAATGTTTATCAAGGTCCGTACTATGGGAAGGCACTCTTTTTGCGAGCCAATTAGAATTGGCTATTCTTATTGCTCCCGATAGATACGGCACAGCTGTCTCTCCGGACAGAAGTTGTTTTGCAGAGCGGGAACATAGTCTACAAGGTTCATATTTTTAAACATTTTTTGACATCCCCCCTCCCCCGATCACTGTTGGATCGTTCTTTTGAACTCCTTCCTGTAGTGAGAATAAGTGAAATCAAATAACAGTCATTGATAAGTACACAGCAGTTTAAAAAATGATTGTCGTAATAAATGTCATTATTATTGTGATACATAATGAACTAAAAAAAAGAATGTTGTCAACAGGGAGTTTTCTCAAGTGCCATGGCACTTGAATGCACTTATTCAACTTCGGTGGAGCGCGATTGTTGTAATTACTGCAGTGTATAGGGTTTTCTTTTTTGCGGACAAATATTTTTCCCTTTTTGCCTCACGTATAAGTCACGCCCCCCCCCCCCTTTGAGACACTTTTTTTTCATCTAAATTTCTCGACTTATATGTGAGTATAATATATACGGTAATCGTGTTAAATAATTTAATTCATTCATTTATTCTGTATACATGTATGTTCATTCATTCATCCGCACAATTTCTCTGTTAATTACTGTCTTAAATAGAACCAAGAGTTTTCTGTTAAAGTCAAGTCACAAAAAAGAAAAGGGGGGGAAGCAAAATAAAATAATTTGCTTCACCCTGGGAACATTGAATGTTTAGGACAGGGATGGGCAAACTACAGCCCGCGGGCCAAATCGGGCCCGCCGGAAGGTTTTATCCGGCCTGCGGGTGGAATTTTAATTAGCCGGTCCGATGGAAATTGAAAGAATATATATATTTATATATTATATATCCATATTAAGAATTATGAAGATGGCTTGAAAAAAGTGCATTTTGAGTTCGAACGCAGATTTCAAGATTTCAGTGCCATTCAAACAGAATTGGATATTTTTACCATGCCTTTCAACGTAAATTGTGAAGCAGTGAGGTCAGATTTGCAGCTTGAATTAATTGAATTGCAATCTAACAATCATCTCAAGCAGTTGTTTCTAAATATGCCAGAGTTTTACAAATCATTATCGAAAGTAAGTTTCCCAAATTTAATATCTCACGCCCAGAAAATCAGTGCTATGTTTGCTTCATCTTATATATGTGAACAAGTGTTTTCAACTATGAACTTTAGAGAGAATTCTTTCAGAAGTAGACAGACAGATGAGCATTTAGCCTCGTTCCTTAGAATCAGTGCATCTCACTTCGAACCTCAATATAAGGAACTTTAAAAAATGAAATCGCAATTTCATTCATCTCATTAACATATTTAAACTGTAATACTTGTATACAGTTCTTGAAATTTTAGAAAAATTATCTTGGCACGCCAAACTTCCCCCCCCCCCCCCCCCCCGATTTTTGGCCCGCGACCGAAAAAGTTTGCCCATCCCTGGTTTAGGACAAAAATAAGTGCTTGGGGGAGGAGGGGGGGGGTTGCACTCATATATTACAGATAAAATATATCATGAGAACCCAGGGATCGTAAATATCGTGATATTTTCAAAAATATAAAAAAAAAATCCAATATTTTGATATATATCGGATATTTTCAAAAAAAAAAAAAAGAAACTTACAATTGATAAATATTTTGGGGCATGATTTAAATATTATAAGATATTCCATGTTATATTTGTTAATGTACTTTTTTTTTTTTTTTTTTTCCATTTAACAACAAATTTTTATCGAATAAAATAGAAAGCAGAAAAATTTTCTCAATAGTTAAATATATTCCATGTACTCTGCAAAATGTCAGATCCCATCTCAGAGTCAAGATAATTTTATTTATTTATTAAAAATACTAATTCTTTATTAGAGTTATTTTAAATTGAAAAAATCGAACACTTTCCAACAATGTTGAAAAGTGTTTATGATTTCAGTTTGTATGTGATCTGAATTGCCATAAATATATCTCGATTAGTATGAAATTTACATATGTTATTTCTATGTACGGAACCATATAAAGTATTAAAAATTGTTTGTTTCATTTATATTCCTTTTACTGGAGCACCCAAAAGAATTCGAAAAAAGCGATTGTTTCAATTGTATTTGAGAGATAATTGTCTATTTCAATGAAAACAATATTGATTTTTGTCATTAAGGATTACAAACTAATGCTTTTCATCAAAAACAGTGTATGTAGCATTTATGGATCTTTTACAGTAGCACTCAAAAGAATTTCAATACATTACAGTCTACGTGAGTTCAGGGAAATGAATCCATTTGAAGAACAATTATATTAAACGTTTATACCAGCTTAGTCTTCGTTTAAACATTTGAAAAATATTTATTTTACAGGGTTTTGTAAAATTACAAAAATACCGATATATAGCTTTTTAGAGATAACATAGCCAGATTTTGGCACAAAAAAAGACTTTTGTTGGAAAGTGTTTTTGTAATCGATGTCTCTGGTTACTAACGGAAAAAACACTCAAAATACTGGTGTTAAACGATAAAGAAAATAAAAAACTTTGTAAAAAAACACACGTAAGATGTTACATGTAAGTAGATACGTACATTTTGACCAAAATTGTTTTGGTCTTCCTCAGTCAAAGCCCTTCGTCATACAGAACAGAGGGAACTTACCTGTAACATCTTATGTGTGTTTTTTACAAAGTTTTTTATTTTCTTTGTCTCTGGTTACTGTTTGCTTTTCTTGTTTCTTTAAAAAATGTAAGCAAAAAAATGAGTTTTCCGTTTCTTTTTTTTTTTTGGGGGGGGGAGAGGGAGAGTCTTGTACTGATTTCATAGTTTGGACTGGATTAATTTAAGGCTAGAAAACAGTCTTTTTAACCCAGCTAACAAAGGACTAGCTGTAATTAATAGCCTAGATCTTTCATATGATCCTCTACCTTAATAGAATTCCAACAAACTATACATTCAGTATTCAAGAATTCCTCTTGAAACTTAAAACTTGGGGGCGGAAAGGCTCTATTTGGCTTTAAAAAAAAAAAAAAAAAAATCACAGCCACAGGTAAAGGTTCTTTATCAGCAGAATGCATAAAAAAAAGTGTGTGCGTGTAATCTTTACGTGCTATTGAAGTAAAACTTCTTTGACGTTGGATTCAGTTACAGCCAGATTCATTTTCTTTGTGGTGTTCATCCCCGTGTTCTTAAACCGTTGTTCCGTCTGGAAATTGGGTTAGAATCCAGGAAGTGTCCATGTTGTAGTATTATTCTTTAACTCTTTTCTTACGCCATTGTTCCATCTGGAGGTTGAGTTTGAATGGGGGGAATGTCCATAGTCTAGTATTATACTTTAACTGATGTTTTCCTCTGTTTGTTGGGTTCGAATGCAGGTAGTGTACATTTTTTTTTTGTGTGTGTTTTTTTATCACAGTGTTCTTAAGCGTTGATTTCGTCTGTTGATAGGTTTCAAATTATTATTCTGCATCCGTGTTTTTAAACTGCAGGTTCTGTTTATTGTTTAGGATTGATTTCAGCCAGGGTCCGTTTCTTTGTGGTGTTCCATCCCCGTGTTAAACCGCCTCCGTCTTGAGGTTGGGTTAGAATCCACGGAGGGTCCATTTGTTATTCTTTTATTATGCTCTTAAACCATTCGCAGCCAGTGTTTGTTTCTTTGTGGTGTTACATACCCGTGTTCTTAAACTGTTGTTCCGTCTGGATGTCGGGGTAGCATAAAGGAGACCATGCGTCTTTGAAATTCGAGGACAGCCCACATATATAGATTTTTTTTTTTTTTTTTACTTTGTCCCTAAAAGTACCTTGACTTCTTGGGGATGCAGAAAGTCCCCAAATTTAAAGATTTGTACTTTTTTCCCCTGAAAGTTTCCATTTAGTTTATTTCTTTCAGAAAAAAATTGAAGAAATAAGAAAAATAAAACAACTAAAAGCGCCTTCTACTCAGAGAAACAATGAAATTTGATCTCTGAAAACGTTTGTTGTCATTGTATGTGTAGCGTGTACAGATATTCAATAAAGTATTCGACTATGAGTCAAATTTCCCATTTCAGTTTTGTTAATGTAAATTTGTAATAATCACTTTTCAGGAACAACCATGCTTTAAATATGTAATTGAAGTACGAATTTTTTCTTGCACTCGAATACTTTTTTTAGAAGGTGTAAAAGGTTTCATGAAAAATAATCACAAAACGAGCCAATGTAAAAAGCAATGTCTTCTGAAAAATACAAATACTATGCCAAGTATTAAATTATGAATAAATTGCAATATTTCAACATGGTTTTCCTTTCGTATTTCTGGTTTAAATAAATATTTATAAATACTTCCATTAATTTATTAGAAATAAGAATACACAATTGATATAAAGAGCTATTAGCATGGTAATATGATGTGTCCTCAAATAAGTCCCCAAAGATATTTTCTAGTGTCCCCAAGTTTTCCTTAGATTCCAGGACAATGCTTGATTTGTCCCCAAAATACTGCTTAAAAATATGATCACCTTAGGTTAGCATCCAGGAAGTATCCGTGTTGAACTATTATTCTTTCACTGTTTTCTTAAAACGTTTTTCCGTAGGATTTGAATCGAGAGAATGTCTATGTTGTGGTATTTTTCTTTAACTGTGTTCCTAAACTGGTGTTTTCTTCTGTTGGTTGGTATAAAATGCACATAGGGTCTATTATTGCCTTTTTCTATGGCAGTGTTCTTAAACCTTTGTTTTCCTCTGCTGGTTTTGTTAGAAGTATTATTCTGTTTCCGTACTCTTGAAATGAAGTTTTCGTCTGCTAGTTTGGCTCGATTGCAGGTTCCATTTCTTCATGTTTTTCTATCACAGTGTTCTTAAACCGTAGTTTTCGCCCGCTGGTTGGGTTCGATCGCAGGCAGCTTCCGCTTTTCCAAAACCACGTGAGCGTTACTTCCGTCAGAAAAAATATCTGAGTTACTCTCTAGTTGCGCCTAAAGAAGTTTTACTTCAATAACAGCTATCTATGTAGGTTTGATTTTCACTTAATTTTTTTCCCACAATATAAGTGGTCTCACAAATCTGCTGGTGATACAGCATTTTCTCTCTTTTTGATTTTTTCATACCCCCTTTTTTTCCCGTATACTTCTTGTTTTTGCTTTAATCTGCACAAAATTTTCGCATCATTGTCAGTCATGCATCAATTACTTTGGACTTCATCTAGAGCAATTGCAATGTGTCCTAAAATGCCTATAATCTGAACAGTTAACCATTAAAATTGTGTCATTTACTAGACTTGAAATGCCGTTATCAATTTTACAAACTTTGTTTGAAAATTACCAAAAATATCATTTATTTTAAAATAAATATTGGATATATATTGTGATATACATGCATTGATATATATAAACAAACCCTGTAGGCACCCCACACTTTTTTTTTTAGCCATTAAAACATTTCACTGTTCCCAACTATCAGAAAAGAAAATTATTTTTATTCTTTTTAAACAAAATTATGGCTAAAAAATCACTCAAAATACTGGTGTTAAACGATAAAGTAATTAAAAAACTTTGTAAAAAACACACATAAGAAGTAATAGGTAAGAGGATACGCACGTTTCGTTCAAAAACATGAACGAAACGTGCATATCCTCTTACTTATTACTTCTTATGTGTGTTTTTTACAAAGTTTTTAAAATTATGGCTTGTTACTTATTCGTTTTTTTATTAGAATCCATTTAAGTTTTCTATGGAATTTTGCTGAAGTCATAAATTTATTTACATTTAGATATACGACAGGAAAATATGTTTTGTAAAATTAGGTAATAAAGTTCAGCAATCATGAGCAAAATTTCATTTCCTGAGAATTTATATGCATCTGCTTTTTGTTAAATTCCCCCTCTCCCCTACGATATGTCAAAAGAGAGACTATTTAGTAGTCTACACTGTCAATTTATACATCATTGTGAATTTATATACATATCTTTTATCAGTAAAATCCCTTTATCCCCACAATAGTGGAAAACAATAAACACTACACAGCTACAAGCTGCATTTTAAATCATCAGATATACAGTAGAAGACCTAAAATCCGCCAATCCGAAATCCGCACTGTCTGTTCAATTTAAACAATGAAATCTGCCCTGCCAGCTGCAAGTTCAGAAAACTACAGTATAACCACAAAGTAAAACTAAATAAACTATTCCCATTTGGGAAAAAAATTTTTAGGAGTCTGTAAGCTCTAATCTTAACATTGATAACTTTCAAATGACTGACAGTGACATAATTGACACTGAATTACGATCACATGACACACTCTTGACACAGCAACAAGTGAGGATGATCAAAAAGTTGATGAATTCATTTAATGAAGGTTAGGCTGTGAGAAAGAAATATCAGATTTGTAGAGCAACAAAGCTGTGTTACGAACAGAAAATAATGAAAAAAATAAAAATAAATAAAAACTGTAATTAGAACATCCCAAAGTCCTAAACTATTGAATATACATGTTTAAATAAGTTGTACTATAATCTCATAATTTTGTATATTGCATTAATCCTCTGTATATTTTTATATCATGATTCTAATTATAAGTAACATGATTTGTTTCCCTTGATCTCTATTGTCATTTTTTTTCTATTATTTTTTGAGGGGGGTGCAAATAGAATAAATTTCCTATTATAACCCAATATCCGCAAAATTCTAAAATCTGCACAAGGTCTGGAACCAAGCTGTCTGGATTTTGGGTCTTCTACTGTACTAATACAAGCCGGCAGCTATTGACATAAACTTAGTACAATGAATAAAATTCTAAACTATATCAGAAAATTTTAATACAATTGATGATACTTACAATCGATCTCTTTCAGCCATGAGAAGTGGTTCAAGGGCTACTGTTACGTCATCATTTTCTCTTTTTATATTCCTAAAAATTAAGTTAAATTGTTATTGAAATACACATTCTAACATACTGAATTTAAGAATTAAGGTGTTAGAACATACTAAATTAAAAATTAAGGGGTTAGAATTTTTAAGCAAGGATTTACATTTTTACAGAAACTTGTACCTCATATAGTAACAAATTAAATAGAAACTGGGCAAAATAGAAAACATCAATTCTGGTTATCATCAGTTTGCACCTCTTCAGGGTTTCTACGCATTTCACAGCTTTTGCTTCCCTGACATCTATCATGCTCTTCCCCGACTTTTTAAATAGTGTGCTTTCCTGAATTTTGCATTTCTATTTTTAATTTTACATCTTTTAATTAATAAATTTTTATATATTTTGCCCTTTTTTTTTACAAATAATAATAATAAAATCAATATACACAAAAATATTTGACATCACTGGATTCTAACAAAAACCAAGTTTGATAATAATTTAGGATAAAATTAAGAATATTTCAACTGAATAAGATATTTTAATAAAGGACACATTTTAAAATTATTTATACGGTTAAATAAGAAAATGGAAATAAAACAGTTTCTACAATTAGGTTCGAACAGGAAGCATTTTCTTGATTTTGCCACATCTTCTTGCATTTCCCTGACCTTTCTTCAATTTCTTCAAATTTCTCTGACTTTTTTCCCCAAATCCCTGACTTTCCCTAACCAAAACTCATTTCCCTGAATTTCCAGGTCTGTAGAAACTAGAGATGAGTTCGGGCTCATTTTTTGAAGCCTGAGCCCAGCCGAGCCCGAAGACTTTTAATCTGAGCCCAAGCAATATTATTTAAGTCGGAGCATGAGCCCGAAATTTCAGCTAAAGATAAATAAAATTCCATAAAATTCAAAGAACTAATTCTTTGATAGAATATAAGGAATTTTGCCGTTTGTGCAAATTAAAGACAAATATAGTAGCACATTTTTAATGCACTTTCTAATTCTTTATATCTATGTTTATGAAATAATGTCCTATCTCATGACTAACTAAGCAATATAAGCCGCCGTTCTGAAATACCCAAAGACCTTCACGCACCTTCTAGGCACCCGTGCCACTATTTTTTTTCTTTTAAGTACTTTTATTTTCCATATGAATCAATTTTTTAAAATCTGTTTCAAGAAGTATGTTCAATAAAATAGAAATTTTTCCACGAGCCCGAATGCAATTATTGTGAATTACAGAGCCCGAGCCCGGTTCAGGCTGAGCCCGTCTCATCTCTAGCAGAAACATCCAGTGCTCACAACTGTTTTTAATGATATCTCTAGAGGAAAAGGGACCAAATTCTAGAAAAAAAGAGACTAAAAAGAGACTTAGTAAAACACAACCCTACAACATTTGCATTATTTTTTTTTTCACTCATGTTACGGGATTTCAGCTTAGCTGATATTTTTAATTTGTACCTAAAAAGATCAGAAAAAAGGAGGAATAAAACAAATTCATATAATTCCCTAATCCCAAATTTATGAAATTCCCTCATATTTCCAGCTGGTTCTGTTGCCACTCTGCATGAGGACCTAAAATAACGAAAATAAGTGAAAGCAGGAAGATAGAAAGAGAGGGGAAAAACAATAAGTTTTAAACAAATGTAGACCAATCAGAACATTGAAATGCACCTTTTTAATGTTATTTATCAGCAATGCATAATATCTGATGCTTCATATGAATAGAAATATATAGATAGAAAAAGCCTGGGGAAACACCAAATGCCAGATATGTGAAAATTCCACACAGTTCAGTATGTAAATAAAATTAAATTTGCAGGGAAAAGCCAAGGAAAAGGTAGAGAGGGGGGGGGGGTTAAATCTGCTGCACATGTTGTTGTTTTTTTTGTTGTAATAAATTTTAGGACTCCTTATATATGATAGTCTGAAAACTAAAAATATAAAAAACGGCGTTTTCTCTTTTTTAAAGTCAGCATATCTCGATTTTAAGAGGCTATAACAAATTCAAGTCAGGGTGGATCACCATTATCTGCACTTTTGTGCAAAATTAAACTATTCCGCAAAGGTTTACTCACACAAACTTAAATTTGAACAAAATATACTGATATTTTAAAAAAGTATGATTTGAAAAGGGGGGGGGGGGGGGGAGAGAGAGAGAGAGAGAGAGAGAGAGAGAGAGAGAGAGAGAATAGAGTTCGCGTCAAAGCACAATAAAGATAACAATTGTACGAACGAAGAAAAATAACACTGAAGAATAATTTTGTTTAATGCATTCTTTTTTTTAAATTAGTAATTCTTTCTTTTTCAGTATTTAGAATTTTTAACTTTTCGGTAGTGATCCTAAAATTGGGAATTATTTGTGCACTTGACTTGGATCCATCCTGATGTTGCCATATAATTGTAAGGATGATCCCATTAAGTATTTGATATTCACCAATGCACAGAATTAAACATGTTTACAGGTGTAAACAACTGCGGTAACTTAAAGTAGATGCTAAATAAATAAATAAATAAAATCCGAAACACTTTCATATTTTAATACGTACTAAAGTGCTCTGTATTAAAAGTGTATCATAATTCATGCGTTGTCCCTATTTTTCTTCCTTGTTTCATAGAACATATCTTTGGAATCAAAATTTATCTTAAAATTGCCTACTAAAACTGTTTTACAATCTTTGCCAAGCATATTCGAACTGAAATTCACCATTTTAAATACTGCTTGGAATGGGCATCATAATCCATAGAGTGTGCTGTGTCATTCTTGTTCCACAAACACTTCGGAATTGAAATCTATATTAAAATCGCCTCCTAAACTATTTTACAATTTTTGCCAGGAATATTCTAACTATACTTTTCCTTTGTAATAAACTGTCATGTTTGAAGATATTGCCAAGCTTGGTTCGGTTTTGAAGATACAAAATTTGGCGATCAATTATCAAAAATTGCAAATCTTGTGCAACTTTCAACATTTTATTCTCCCCCTCCCTCCTTTCTCGTAATCTGGCAAACACATTTGGAAAAAATGCTTCAGCATGAGAAATTGTGTAGGCAAATTATGCCAATGCTAAAAAACCTGCTAGCACTGTAGTGCTTTAAAAAAAAAAAAAAACAGAAAAGAAACTCATATTTTTTCATTTGTGTTTCCCCATCTTCTCAGATTGAATCATTAAAAAGTGAGGGTGAAAAGGAAGATCCAGATTCTGTTTCTATTATAAATAAGCAGGACCAGTAAAAATTCTAATATTTGACATTTATGTGGATGGGTTTCTCAGTTGGTTTGCAATTAGATTTCTTACAGGTGCTTATCATTCGAGAGTTACCATGACATGACTTTGGAATTTCTAGAATTCACGGTGAAAAAGAGGAAATAGGGACCATTTACATGGAAAAGGGACTTTTAGAGAGCCCTAACTAAGAAAGAGACTATTTGTGAGCCCTGAATTGCTCTTTCTTCACCTAAAATTGTTCTACAGCGGAGATGTCGGCAATTTGGCAAATAATCTTTGGAGGAGGGGGAGAGATTTCCCCAAACAGACTGGAAATTATATATTTTCAAGTATAATTCCTGACTTTCCAGAGGTGCAAAAAATTGATGTACATTCTTCAATAGCTGGACATCCTGATATAACATGTAATATTTACAGTTAACTGTATAAAAAAAATTTGCGAAAGCATTCTTTTTAAGCATCAAATAAGATTGTAAAAAAAGCCATCAAAAAACTGAAATTGAATTTTATAAAAATAAAATTCTGAAAATTTTTCTTGGTTAAATTATGGTATAGTTTATGAAATACAAAGGAAAATAAATATACTAATGAAAATTTGTAAAATATTACTAGAAATGATGTTCAGTATGATAAATTTACAATCTTCAGATTCCTCACTATTTGGAGGAGAAATCTGAGAAATATTGTGCAATGTTACTTTATATCAGTCAGAAATGTCAGCAGGAACAGTTTTTACTACTGTCAAAACGTGTCTTGTGGGACATCTTTTGAGTTTTCAAAAGTGAAGGAAATGCTTGCAAAAAAAGCTTGTAAACTTCATAAAAACATGGAAAACTATCATCATCTCTTAACCCAGACATGAATCAAAAACTAAACATCGCAGAAAAAGCGATTTGAACTGCTGAATTGGGGAAAAAGCGGGTTGTGCTTTTGAAAGACAGAAAAAAATTCATCCCTGCAGAAATTACAGGTTGTGCAAATTTTGTTACATTTAAGTTGCCCGTGGAAATTGGGGGATGCATGATGAGAGAGTTAACTTACTTTTTCCAGGTAATATTTTGACCATATATATAAAAAGATCCTACAGTGACTGCAATGTATGCAGCAAACATTCTAGCCCCTGAAAAGATTTAATAAAAATTTTTAAATGAGGTTTTCACAATATTATTTTTATATTAAATAGCTCTAACTAATATTTAAAAAAAGGTACTTTTCAGTAATAAATACTATTTGGAGTATTTTTAATTTTGGTGATGCACAGATACAAGGCATGATATTGTCAAATAAAATAACTCAAAATAACTCTGAACGTTATGCAAACATTAGGAGACACCTGGTTTGCCAATATAACACATTGTACAATCGCATGGACAAGATCAAAAGTTATATTGACAGACAGCATCAGACAATTAAGTATATATAACCTCTTTAAAAGATCAGATAATGCAATGATATTTATTTAAAAATAGTACATAGGGTTAGGTGAAGATAAATGAGTGGAAAAATTATGCATTTTTTTTTTTAAGTCCTAAAATCAAGCTGTTAAATATGTCAGTTAAACTATTGATGTATAATGTATATTACATACATTTGACTTATACAGATTGAAAATATAGCATTTTTTAATGCTATCAAAATACTTTTCCGTGGTGTAATTTTTTATTAGGTAAGTATTGATACCCTCATTTTTCCCCACCAGGAAAATGGGGATAGTGCAAAGGTATCTGTATATTTTTAATGAGAATCATCTTAAAACTATGAATGAAATAAAAAGCACTCAATTTAATATGGTAAAATCATACAAGCCGGTGCACACCCCATGTAAACACGGCGACAGTCGCTGGAGCTTGCCAAGCCCCACCGATTATCGCCAACCATTTTGCACGATCAGCAAAGTCAAAGTATTTTAACACATTAAAATTGCACATATATTCCACTAACAAAAACATTAAAACAAAATACACCGTCCATATTTAACCTTAATATGGTCTGCAAATTCAGTAACAGGTAATTTAAAATGAGCAAACAGCGGATCGTTTTTAACAAAAAGACTACAGTGGATTAAGCAACCTAGTTGTACACCTCATATAAACTTAGTATGATTGGAATAGCACATAAATAAGTAGCACTTACGAAAACATAATAACATCCAACATCAATTTAAAATTCACATTAAAAACCTTAAACATTGCAAGACTTATTGAAAAACAGTATTTACCTTTATTTTTTTTAATTAACCGTTCAGAAATATCCGTAACACCCACTGGCTTAAAACGTAAAACCAGCATGCTTTCTTTTATTTAGTTTTATATTGACATTGCATTTCTAACAAACACACACACACACCGGCCGATAACGTAAAACCTGCATGCTTTCTTTTATTTAGCTTTATATTCAGACCCTATTTCTAACAAACACGCACACTTTCTTTTCATATGATAACATAACACATTTTATTCCCCTCCATCCGTAACATGAAACAATTTCAAATTCCCTAACTGGCGATGCACGCTTTTTTTTATTTTTATGGTTGCCAGTCAAAAATACCAGCGGCAGGTTACTTGACTCCTGCTGTGCATCGCCCACCCTGGCGCTAGAATGATCACCAAATGAAACGTAAACACAAACATGTAAACAAGCACCAGATACGGAATATAGTCCTTTAATATATTCTTAATGCACCAAAAGAACAAAAAAAATGCACAGAGAAGGATTATTTCCAAAAATATTTAGCTAAAGAAATAATGTCGATGATTATCAAATTCAGGTTAACTCAGAATGAAACAAAGTATAGTACTTGGTTACACAGGGGCATAGGCAGGGAATGGCTGGTGGGGCTGTAGCCACGCCTCAAATGAGTAAACATAATGTATAGAAAAAATTACATATTCAAGGATAAATTTAAAAGTTCCCCTTTAAAAATTTGAGATACAGCTATGGACTTAAGCCAAATTTAATATTTTCTCTAATATTAAAAGGTTAAAAACTCATTAAAAGCCGTCAGTAGCACTTTCGGTGGCGGCCACCACCTTCCTCAGCTCTGGTCTCAAAATGCCTTGTTCTCTTCCTCAGTATATTGTTCCATCCTGGATCTATTTGCGCATGCGTCATGTCATTTACAGCGCCATCTGTGGTTATAATCTGCAAAGACTCCATGTTTAGGGCATAATAGTTATTTTTGTAATTGGAGAGTTTTTGGCTATTATTAAAGTTGATTTCTATGGGGCGTTCTTAGGCTATTTTAGAGAGGGTGGTACTGGGTTTATTGAATTTAATATCATGGTGGTGTTCCTTTTTTCGGTCTTTGATTTTCCTTTTAGTCATACCTATATAGCAGCCTGATTTATTTGAATTATTGTCTGTAAAGTTTATTTTATAAATGCCAGCGGTTTCATCAGGCTCAATAGGGTCTTTATCACTGCGAATGCGTTTGAAAATATTTTGATTAGGTTTTATTGGTATTTTAATATTTTTCTCAGCTGCTTCATTTGTTATTTTTAGAGCAGCTCCCCTGCAGTAAGGAATGGCGTTGGTAAATTTCGGTCTCGGGTTAATTTGTTCAAGCTTCTTGATTCTCTTTTTGAAAAGGTTTTTGACGATGGATTTTGGGTAAACTGTGTTTTTACATTGGGTTTTAATAAATTTATCAAAATTCTGCCCTTAATTGAATTAGGTATGCATATTTTAAGTCACTGTCTTACATACACCATAAATTTTAGCGAAAGTACGCCCAAGTTTTTTTACAGGCCTACAAAAAAGTATTCTTATATATTGAAGACTATACGCTCTAATCATTTTAAGTGCACTAGTGCCAGAAAACTAGATCTGATTGAGTTGAATGAACTTTATTTAAACGCTTGGTAAATATCAATCATTTGGAAAGTCAAGTGGAGTCACTCCAATTTTTTTGTTTAGTTACGATCAATCGAGCTTGTTGCAGATATGGCATAAACACTCACAATACTACTGCGGAATCACCCAGTTACCTTTCTTATGTGTACCATCCAATTTCCAAGAACTTTAATTTGCAAAGAAACTTACAAATACATATTTGGAAATGTGTCATTGCATCCGTCAATTAATCTTTAATCTAATTCAAAACTTTACTATTCTTATGTTTTTAAGCAATTCTAGATTATGACAAAGCCTAGTCTTTATTATCTAACAATAAATAATTTCAGTACTTACGTATTATATCAATGATTGGGTTGGAAATGATAATAGATAAAAATTTGTTATATGTAATAAATATCAACTACATTTGTATTGAGCTGTTTTAATGTTACGGTGCAATAATTATTTCACGAGATAAATATTGCTACATCATATCATTAGCCCAAAATTTATTTGTTGTTTTGGGTAATACCCATCTTAAATTGGCATATAACAGAGTGATCACCCAGAAATTTTTATCAGCTGGGTGGAATTATGAAGCTGCAATTTGTTATTATGTCAAATTACAGCTTTCGAAATGATATTCAGATTTTTATGCTAGGCAGTCAGCTAGGCCCTTAACCATTTTGGTGGTATAAACACTTACAGCTGGCAAGGTTAAAAATGATGGCATGTGAATGAGTATCTAATGTAATGATGAAATAGGGTCATCAACACTGGCAACAGAGAAATGAATAACAGTTTAACTTTACTGGCACTTAACTACACATGTTGTGAAAAAATAGGGTACTTGCACATTATCCCGACAGTCCACTAAGACAAGCGATTTTTGCCAAGATAAATGCCAGACACATGAAATTATTGGTGATTCCGAATATGATTGACGACTTTTTGCCAGTACTACATTTGAAGAAAAAATAGTTTGGCGGGATGACTGTCAGGATAATACGTAAGCACCAAAAAAATATTGTCAGAAATGGTCAAAGGTAGAATACCTAAGAATAGGGATGCACCGAATACCATATTTTGCCGAATAACGAATCCGAATATCGGTTAAAATTCTAACCGAATATTCAGCCGAATACCTGGTTAAAATTCATTATACGTTATTAAACCTTGATTGCAATGATTAATTTGATTAGTTTGTTCTTAAACAATATTTCATTTCGTCTAAAACTTCATAAATTAAAATGCTGCAAAATTTAATATCCAAGTATTCCTTTATATATTATTAATAACTTTTTTAAATATTAGTGAAATGCGGGTAATTTTTTTACCTGCATATTTTATTTTAAAAATTAGTTAATTGACTTTACATATTTATGAACACTTAATGTTATGAGGTTTTTTTTTTCCTGGTTACCGTTCCAAATTTAAATCAGTTAGTAATACCAAGGTTAATGTATTGTGCCATTAAGATTTAAGAAAAATTGAAAAGCAACAAAATTTAAATTTAGCATCTGAGTGCTTTCTCTTACATTAAAACTAATTTCATTGTGATATTAGTTTTTTGTGTGATTGTGGCAACGCTATGCTAGGGCAATCTGCCAAGGATGGGGGGTGCCTTGGTAGTGGACTTTCTAAGGGTTTCTAACACGTATTCACATGTGATATTAGTAAGTAACAACTTGAATTACATTTAGTACTATGGTACTATACTATATCTTTCATTCATGATATAAAAAATATGTATTTGTTTACCAATTGGTGAATACTTAAATTTGTTTACTATTCGGTTGCCGAATATTTAAGTATTCGGCCGAACCGAATATTCGGTTTGTCTGCCGAATAGACAGTATACCGAATATTCGGTGCATCCCTACATAAGAAACATATTTTCTTACTTGATTTTTAATACAATTATGATGAACGATATAAAAAAGCTGCCACTTAATTTGCTAATTCTAAATTCGCAGCTATATGCAAACGAAAATCTCGATAAATACGAGAAGCAACTTTATATGAATTGAAATCACAATTGCGAACCTAGAAAATTATGCAGAATATGCGACAGGTGTAAACTGTTGATTTTTGTTACAGCAAGTCAAAAACTCCAAAACAACTTTAAGGCATGATAAATTAGTTAAAAATCTCATTACTGTCACACTCCATTATTAAAAAAAAAAACAAGAGGCAATTCACTATAATTGAGATACTTTTACAAAATCAATTACTTAAAGTAACTGAAACCAAAACTATTTGAAAGATTCATCGTGTCGTGATCCAATCTAAAAAAGATGTATACAAAGAAGTCTTTTGGATTGTAATAATATAACGCTTGTATTAAATGAAGTTGTACAAAAGCATGAATAACGTTATGTTAATATATCTAAGTAAGATATTATATGAATAAGATATATTTTGTTTACCACTCCAAGCCTTTTTAAGGGGTATCCGTTCCCACTGTATTTCTGAATAACCCCCTTTCGGGGGCATATCTTGTCGGAATCCCTCAGCCGCGGACATTTTTAGATTATATACGATTAGCGCTTAAAAAAAATCCCAGAGTATTATATAATACATATATAATACTCTATGTATTATAAAAACATTGATTATGAAAAAAAATTCTCCTGTAGTCGACCTTCCTGCACATTCAGTCCGGACTGCTTATTTGCACCCCTGATTTAGAGGGGGAAAGCACAGGGGAAAGCAGTTTTGGTCGCCAACCAGTGGTGTACGGTATTCATCGCCAACATGCCAATATTGATGACGCACAGGGGTGCAAATAAGAATTCCCGCGTTTTCATTTTAA